>PVHX01028367.1:0-18205 GCA_004024805.1 Geosciurus inauris | reverse complement strand
TATCATTATTTGTGCACGACATGATTCTATACTTAGAGGATCCAAAAAATTCTACCAGAAAACTTTTAGAATTAATAAATGATTTCAGCAAAGTAGCAGGATATAAAATCAACACCCATAAATTAATTGCATTTCTATCATCAGTAATAAACCCTCTGAAAGAGAAATTAGGAAAACTATCCTATTCACAATAGCCTCAAAAAAAAAATAAAAGACTTGAGAATCAATTTAACAAAAGAGGTGAAAGACCTCTACAATGCAAACTACAAGACACCAAAGAAAGAAACTGAAGACCTTAGAATATGGAATAATCTCCCATGCTCCTGGATAGGCAGAATCAATATTGTCAAAATGGCCATACTTCCCAAAGCGCTATACAGATTCAATGCAATCTCAATTAAAATCCCAACGTCATTCCTTATAGAAACAGAAAAGGCAATCATGAAATTCAATTGGAAGAATAAGAGACCCAGAATAACCAAAGCAATCCCTAGCAAGAAGAGTGAAGCTGGAGGCATCAAAATACCAGACCTCAGATTATGCTGCAAAGCTATAGTAACAAAAACGGCATGGTACTGGCACCAAAAGAGACATGTAGACCAATGGTATAGAATAGAAGACACAGAGACAAACCCACTTACATACAGTTACCTTATACTAGATTAAGGAGCCAAACACGTACACTGGAGAAAAGATAGCCTCTTCAACAAATGGTGCTGGGAAAACTGGAAATCCATATGCAGCAAAAGGAAACTAAACCCCTATCTCTCACCATGCACAAAATTCAACTCAAAGTGGATCAAGGACCTGGGAATCAGACCAGACACCCAACGCCTAATAGAAGTAAAAGTAGGCGCAAATCTTCATCATGTCAGATTAGGACCATACTTCCTTAACAAGATTCCTATAGCACAAGAAGTAAAATCAAGAATCAACAAATGGGATGAATTCAAACTAAAAAGCTTCTTCTCAGCAAAAGAAATAATCAATGAAGTGAACAGAGAGCCAACATTCTGGGAACAAATCTTTGCCACACACACATCCCATAGAGCACTCATCTCCAGGATATATAAAGAACTCAAAAAGCTTAACACCAAAAAAACTAACAACCCAATCAATAAATGGGCCAAAGAGCTGAACACAAACTTCACAGAAGAAGATATACAATCCATCAACAGACATATGAAGAAATGCTCAACATCTCTAGCAATCAGAGAAATGCAAATCAAAACTACCCTAAGGTTTCATCTCACGCCAGTCAGAATAGCAATTATCAAGAATACAAACAACAATAAGTGTTGGCGAGGTTGTGGGGAAAAAGGCACACTCATACATTGCTGGTGGAACTGCAAATTGGTACAACCAATCTGGAAAGCAGTATGGAGATTCCTTAGAAAACCTGGAATGGAACCACCATTTGAGCCTGCTATCCCACTCCTAGGTCTATACCCAGAAGACTTAAAAACAGCATACTACAGTGACGCAGTCACTTCAATGTTTATAGCAGCTCAATTCACAATAGCTACACTGTGGAACCAACCTAGATGCCCTTCAATAGATGAATGGATAAAGAAACTGTGGTATATATACTCAATGGAATATTATTCAGCAGTAAAAGAGAATGAAATTATGGCATTTGCAGGTAAATGGATGGAGTTGAAGAATATCATGCTAAGTGAAGTAAGCCAATCTCAGAAAACCAAATGCCGAATGTACTCGTTGATAAGTGGATGCTGATCCATAATGTGGGGAAGGACATGAGAACAATGGAGGAACTCTGTTCATAGGGGTGTAAGGGGGGAGGGTGCATGGGGACAGTAAAGGTGGTGGAATATGATGATCATCATAGCCCTAACTTTATGTATGACTGCATGTATGTTGTGATTCTATATCACTTATAACCAGAGCAATGAAATATTATCCTCTAAAAAATAATAATAATAATAAAATTTTAAAACTTGGAAAAAATATATTTATATTAAAAAAGAACATATTTTAATAGTTACACACTTATGTAGAGTTATTTAATAATAAATACAATGAGCAGATATTACTGCTCAAGAAGAGGTAAGTAAAAATATTTTTAAAATCTATGATGATTTGATTTAAGTCATTTAAAGGCAACTATTAAGTACAAATGGTGTGGGGATACAGGAACATTCACGAAGGGAAGGATTTGTATCAGCAGCTGAAGCTTAGATGTTTCTATGGGCCACGCCTGTACACAGGTAGCAGGGAAGATGCATGGCCAGATCTGGAGTTTTGAAGGACTGTTGTGGTGTCAAGAAGGAAAGGCCAGGAAGAGATAGGACTAACAAGAAACAAAGGTTTGGCTGCTGTGGCTACAACAGTGATCCAGGTAAGAGATGCTCAGAGCCAGACACCAGGTGTGGTGGTGAGCTTAAAAAGACACCCACCACGTACACTCCAGGCACCAAACCAGCCCATCTAGCAATGGTATTCACTCTGGCACTTGGCCTTCGTTTAGGCTTTCTGTTTAATCTCAAACTTGGGCTTAATCACATTTTTTCATAAATTAAAATGTCTACCTCTTCCAGCAGAGGAAGGAGATTGAGTAGGGACAGAGAAGGGACAGGACAAGGGAAGAGCACAGGAATGCATCTGACCCTAACATTCCTCTGTACATATATGAATAGATCATAGTGAATCTCACCTGCATGTAATCCACAAGGTGCTAATTAAAAAAAAAACTATAAATAAATAGCAGAAAGATTAGTAGAATAGAGAGAAAGGAACAGGGGGAAGGAGGAGGGAAGGGAAAGGGGAAGTACTGGGGAGTGAATTAGAGCAAATTATATCCCATGCTTGTATAATTATGTCAAAACGAACCCTATTATTATGTATATCTAAAAGGAACTAATAAGAAAAAGGAATGAAGAAGGGGAAAAGTCTTCACCTTCAACAAGGCTCCTTCAGGGCTTCACCACAAAGAAGATAACATATTTATGTTATAAATCCCTATTTAGCAGATAAAGTTGTCATCTCTGAAGAAGAGATTTAAAGAGCGTGAATGATACAAGCTCTTGGAAAGCAGTACTTGACCTCAGAGGCAACAAAGCATTGGGGACTGAAGGAGAAGTAATAGCAGCAGCAACAAACTTTCCTTTTGTGTTTGGATGAGCTCATTTATTCTCATTTATTGTGACCCTAGGAGGTAGCCACTATTACTATTATTCCTATTTAGTGGATGAAGAGACAAATGCTTACACAAATTAACTGGCCCAAGGTCACACTGCACAACAGGGGTAAATGTCAGATCTTCAGATCCTTTCATGGTCTTAAGCAATATGCTTTGCCATTTCCTTGATGGTCAGTCTGACTGCCCTGGTTTTACTACTTCATGAGCACCTGTCGCTGACAAACCTGTAGGGCTGGGGGACAGAAAACCTGATGGGGAATTAAGAGTTGACACTTGGAACGAAATATTATTCTACTACCATTCATACCTTGTGTGTGAGGACTTTAGGTATGATTACAATCTTATTTCATTGAATATGATTCATTATTAGTTTGGGAGGCTGAGACAGGAGAATTGCGAGTTCAAAGCCAGTCTCAGCAATGGTGAGGCATTAAGCAACTCAGACCCTGTCTCTAAATAAAATCCAAAATAGGGCTGAAGATGTGGCTCGGTGGTCAAGTACCCCTAAGTTCAATCCCCGGTACTAAAAAAAATAAAAAGATTTATTGTTAGTTATGGTAAGATTCACTTATGCTTCCCTTCACACACATATTATTGTTATTTTTAAATGGAGTTTCACTACGTTTTCCAGGCTGGTCTCCAGCTCCTGGGCTCAATGATCCTCCTAATTCAGCCTCACAAGTAGCTGGGAAAACAGGCATGTGCCACCATGCCTGGTTTTCCCACTTTAAAACAAAACAAAATAAACAAACAAAAAACATAGCTGTGAATAAAGTAAAGAAAAAAGCCTGAGTTCCCAAACTGGTCCCACCTGTCATGAGCTGGAGGCTTTGGGAGGGTTTATTAATCTCTCAGCTTCTTAAAAGAAAATAAGAAATCTTGTCGGGCTGGGATTGTGGCTTAGCGGTAGAGCGCTTGCCTCGCATGCGTGAGGCCCTGGGTTCGATCCTCAGCACCACATACAAAGCAATAAAATAAAGACATTGTGTCCATCTACAACTAAGAAAAAATTAAAAAAAAAAAAAAAAAAAGAAATCTTGTCCTTTTCTAGTGTTGTCAAAAGCACTAAGGGTCCAAGGAAGTTTGTTCTAATTTTAGACATATCATTAGAAACTCCCTTCTATGTGGTGAACTGAAATGGTACCACATAAAATAATAGCCCTAACTTTATGTATGACCGCATTTATGCTGCGATTCTACATCACATACAACCAGAGAAATGAAGAGTTGTGCTCTATCTATATGCAATGAATCAAAATGCACTCTGCTATCATGTAAACCTAAACAGAATAAACAAATAAATTAAAAATAAATAAATAAATAAATGAGCAGACATTTAAATTAAAAAAAAAAAAGAAAAGAAATGACCAAAATGACCCGGAGGTCTTTGGGGCATTATTTTCCTATCAAAGGCTACTTGACTTGTGGAAAAAGAAAACAGGGCTGCATACAAAAAATTATAATGTAGAAACTACTCACTTGACTCAAATATTATAAACAGAGGGGCTGAGGGTATAGCTCAGTGGCAAGCAAGTGCTCAGAATGCACAAGACCCGGGACTCAACCCCTAATACCACACACATGTGCACACACACATGATAAGCAGGAGCCATTAAATAACTTAATAGCTATTACATTAAAATATACTTCAGACTGCATTATAACACAGAGAATGGGAAATACTGAAAAAAAGCCTGTGGCTTAGAAAGTACTGAAGTACATGTGCATGTAGCCCCATGGGTCACTTATTCTGTTGATTACAAATTATTCAAATGTACTTTGGTCTAAAACCTCTAGAGGCTCCGTTTCTGAATGCAGCCTCAGAAACCCAGTCAGGCAAAGCATTCTTCACCACAGAAGTTGGAGCTAGAAAAGCACCACCTTTCAAAATCCAGTCTCAATGGCCTGGCTGAAGGACCTTCTGTGAAAAGGTAATCTCAAGGTCTCTTCCAGTGTCAGTATTCTACAATTCCAAATTAAACAAGTGCTTAGTAATGTCCTGGTACTATATCCATTTTTAAAGGATCTCAGGGTATCTATCAAAAGAAAATTTTATTTACAACATATCACATATTTTGACATTTTATTTACAACATATCAAATTTTCATGTATATTTCACAATGTGACTACAGTTGACAATATTGTATTATATATAGTAGTGTCCTATTATCCCCAGCCGGTATGTTCTAAGACCCTAGGAGATGACTAGAACTGGAGAGTACCATACCTTATATATACTACATTTCCCCCATACAAACCTCTATGATAAGGTTTACTTTATAAGTTAAGCATAGTAAATGATTAACCACAATAACTAATAACAAAATAATTACAATAATATATGGTAATAAAAATTATGTGAATTTTTTTTCTCTTCCTCCCTCCTTCCCTCCATCTCAACATAGTTGCATTACTCACACTTATTTTCGTCTGATGTGAGATGAAACCATGCCTACATCATAAGATGACATGATGACATAGGCATTGTGATATTGTGGTGGACTACTACATAAGGGTTACTGGAATGCAAACACTAAAATACTCCAATAGTCAATCTGATAACCCAGGTAACTATTATGTGACCATACAGGGTTAGTGTACCCAGCATGGATACAGCAGACAAAGGTATGGTTCACATCCCTTTTCAGGTTGGCACAAAGTAGCACCAGATTTCATCATGTTACTCAGAACTGTGTGCAATTTAAAATGTATAAATTGTTTATTTCTGGAATTTTCCATTTCATATCTCAGAACCACAGTTGATCCCATGTAACTAACCTTATAAAGTAAAAATGCAGATAAAGGGGGACTACTGTACTTAGATTTTGTTTAAAAATGTTCTTATCATACAGACAAAATTTTAAAAAGGAAAAAAATGGTTACCCTGTCAGGTGACAGATATGTTATTGATTGTTATGTATATTCCTCAATGTACACACAAATATGAAATCACCACGTTGTAGCCCTTAGAGATGTATAGTTTTTGTCAATATACCTAAATAAAGCTGAAAAAAAATTTTTTTTTGTTCTGGTTTCCCAAAAACAGCAGGAAAGCTCTTTGCAAATCACTACTCAAAAAAACACAATCACTTAAAAATAAGCAAAACTAAAAGTTTGTTAATATCAATGCTGGAGGCCTTACGCTGGCATCTCGTAGCTTAGACTCAGCAGTGATAGTATTCTTTTTGATGATCTTCCTATTTTTAAAAAATTAAACAATAGTCAATACTCAAACACTTCAGAGACCTTACACACATAATTCACTTTTTAGCTTCTTTGGAAAAAGATAAGGAGAGTGAACACTACCAGGACCGTATTTCCATTCAGCTGCAGAGGTACACAGCACGTGTTCATAGACCAGGACTCTGTAAGTGACCCTGGTTCCAATCCTTCCTCACCTCCATTCCTCAGTCTGGCCCCCGCAGGCATTTAGATTTGCAAGACCCCAATAGATGTCTTAAACCTCAAATAGTACCAAAACCTACACATACCATGTTTTTTTCCATACACACATACCTATGATATAGTTTAATTCATAAATTAGGCACAGCAAGAGGTAAACAATAATAACTAATAATAAAATGTAATGCTTATATACCATAATAAAAGTTGTGTGAATGTGGTCTCTCTCAAAATGCCTATTGCACTACTGTGTTTTTTTTTTTTGTACCAGGGATTGAACTCAGGGGTACTCGACCACTGAGCCATATCCCCAGCCCTATTTTGTGTTTTATGTAGAGAGAGGGTCTCAGTTGTTTGGTGCCTCGCTGTTGCTGAAGTTGGCTTTGAACTTGTGATCCTCCTATCTCAGCCTCCCAAGTGCTGGGATTACAGGCATGCACCACCGCGCCTGGCTCACTACCACGTATTTTGAGATTGCAGTTGACCACAGATAACTGAACTCATGGAAAGAAAAACTGTGGATGAGGGGACTGCTGCAATTCCTGTTTCTGCATACTTACTCCCACACACCATGTGCAGCACCTGTCAGCAGAGATTAATTAGCATGCGGTGAAAACAGGCCTCTAATTACTCCCCAAAGTACTGGCACTTGCTCCTCCACCAAAAAGCACAGCCACCACTGTGAAGAGCTTCCTTAGAAAGGAAGTCATGTTTCCAGGAGTAGGTCTGATGTAGAGCTAATGATTAACTCAAGACATTTGCCAAGCTAGTTACTGTAGCTACTGAAAGGCAGTTGCTTAACAAGGTATTTCTGGATGATAAATTTCTAGAATTTTAAGCTGGTAAAACAAAAGGTACAATAATGGGGAAAGGACTGAAGAGTAAGCAATGACACCTCAAAATCTTTTAAGGTAGTTTTTAAAACAGAAGAGAAAATATGTATATAAATGATTAATAATAATGTGATATTTGTTCAGCAGTTTCCCAAAATTGCTATTAAATGGGGAGAAGAGAGGCAATTCCTTTCAGATTGCTTTGGAAATATTTTAGGGACCCTTCTCCCTCCCTCTCTCCCTTCCTTCCTTTTTTTGGTACTAGTGATTGAACCCAGGGGTGCTTAACCACTGAGCTACACCACAGCCTTTTTTATATTTTATTTAGAGACAGGGTCTCGCTAAGTTGCTTAGGGCCTCACTAAATTGCTGAGGCTGGCTTTGAACTTAAAATCCTCCTGCTTCAGCCTCCTGAGCTGCTGGGATTACAGGCGTGCACCACCATGACTGGCTGAAATTTTTATTAGCAACATTCTTACCTTAAAACATCACAGTAGGATTACCATATAGAGGATTAAAAATAGGAAAGGAAAAAGCCAAATTATCACTGTTTATAGGTCATATGATCCTATACTCAGAAGATTAAAAGAACTCTACCAAAAGACTGCTCGAGCTGATAAATTCAGCAAAGTAGCAGGTTAAAAATCAACATATTATTAATAGCTTTTCTATATACCAACAATGAATCTGCTCAGAAAGAAATCAGGAAAACAATTCCATTCACAATAACCTCAAAAAAAATTGGAATAAATCTAAAGCTGTGAAAGGTCTCTACAACAAAAACTATAGAACATTGAAGGAAGAAATTGATAAACATAGGGTCAACACTCCAACATGTGGGTGTAGTCAATAACTCTCTTCATAGGATCCCTAAAGCTCAGAAAAACATGTCAGGAGTTAATAAATGTGATGGCATCAAGTTAAAATGCTCTGCACAACAAAGGAAACAATTAGGAACACAAAGAGGATTAATATACAGAATATGTAAAAAAATGAAAAACTTTACAACAAAAACCAAATAACCCAATTAATAAATGGGCAAATGAATTAAACAGACATTTCTCAAAAGAATAAATACAAATGGCCAACAAAGATGTGATAAAATGTTCAATATCATTAGCAATTAGCGAAATACAAATCAAAACTACATTGAGATTTCATTTCACACCAGTCAGAATGACAGTCATCAAGAATACAAACAATAATAAGTGCTAGAGAAGATGTGGAAAAAAAGGAACACTTTTATACTATTGGTGGGACTGTAAATTAGTACAACCACAATAGAATTCAGTATGGAGGTTCCCCAAAAGACTAAGAATTTATCCTAAAGAATTAAAGTCATCATACTACAGAGACACATACACACCCACGTTTATAGAAGCACAATTCACAACAGCCAAACTGTGGAAACAGCCTAGGTGTCCATCAACAGATGAACGGATAAAGAAAATGTGGTATATATACACAATAGTTTTATTCAGCCATAGTGAAGAATGAAATTACGACATTTGCAGGAAAATGGATGGAACTTGAGAACATTATGTGAAGTAAAATAAGCCAAACCCAGAAGGTCAAGCGCCATTATGTTTTTTTTTTTTTTTTTCAGTATATTTTATTTATTTATTTTTTTAATTTTTATTTTTATTTATTTTTCTCAAAAGTTGCATTTTAATACATGTTATCAAACATAACAGAAAAAAAACAAATTTTCAGAAGCTGTACACACTATTCACTGAAAATATTTGTTGCCATTATGTTTTCTCTCATATAGGTAAGCTAGAGAGGAAAAGAGAAAAGAAAGGTGGTGTTGGTGGTGGGGCGACTACATGAAAAACAAAGGGAGATCAGTAGAATAGAGGAAAGGAGTCAGAGCATTGGTGGGGGAAGTACTCGGGAGGGATATCAGCCAAATTATATTGTTATATTGTGTGCATGTACTAGTATGTAACAACTGATTCCACCTTTATGTACAACTATAATGCACCAATAGAAAATATGGAGAAAAGAAAAAAAAGATTGCAGTCTAGGCTGGGAGTATAGCTCAGCGGTAGAGTGTATGGACCCTGGGTACAATCACCAGCATGGGAAAAAAAAAAAGAAAGAAAGAAGAAAGGAAGGAACGAAGATTAAAGATTACAGTATGACAGAATGATGTGTGGTACTTAAAAATCACAGGATTTGTATTCATATTCTGAAATATATGTGGTTTGGCTGAATATTATCTAAGTTATTCCAGAAAGTACATTAGAGAATATTCAACCCTGAAGTCTTCTTAGAACTGACAGTGATTAAAGATTCAGTTTAGCCCTGATCCCATTAAAAGTAAGGTGACTTTTGATCAGAAAATTCCACATTAACTATGGTTAAAGATTTCATGCTAGCAAACTAGGTCTGCTACTAATTCCTTTAATTCATACTTTGTTCTCTATGAATAGTGCTGTTAAAGGCATACTGCGGAGTTTCCAATGGAGTTCTTAGGACTTGGACATCTTCCTATTTTAAAATGAACTTCATAGAAAAATCAAATTTCTTTTTTATGATTTTGCTTCTCATTATAAAAGTAATACATGCTTACTAAATGCACGCACCTGGAATACTTAATAGGAAAGAAAGACACTCTTAAGTGAAAGCAGTTTACATAATAGTGTATATGTATTATCATATAGCATTATTACATTAATCAATACAAAGAAAAAAGACTGACAAGTTACACAATTAAAATGAATTGGAGGGCTGAGGTTGTGGCTCAGGGGTAGAGTGCTAGCCTAGCATGCATGAGGCACTGGGTTCAATCCCCAGTACTACATTAAACAAAACAAAACAAAACAAAACTAACTAAATAAAATGAATTGGATTTCACACTGTGGAACAAATGATGAAATTCTTCTTTTTTGTATTTCTAAAATATTATAAAAGTATATATCTTTAATTATAAGGAATAACTAGTAACTTTGAATCTATTAAACTATAGACCCATTTATCCATGCAGCCATCCAATTAACATAGAGAAATATTTACTACATGCTAGACCCTATGCTCTTTCTAAGACACAATGTCAAAGACTTGGTCCTTGCCCTCAGGAAGCTTAAAGTCTAATAGGAAAAAGACACAAGATCATCCAAATTTGTAGAAGAGCTTAGTAAGTGCTGAGATAGAGGTGGGAAGACAGTGAAGGGCACCTGCACCACACAGGACTAGTTTTACAAAGGACACATTAAAACTAGTATATGCATTTAGGAGAGGCGGGTATGGGACAGGAAGGGAGGCATCTTAAGAATGCCACCCAAGAATTCAAATTTACATTTATTAAAGTAGAAACATGGCCATTTGTCCACAGAAGGGTCAGAATAGAAGCAAGAGATCCAAGAGATGTTAAGTGAGTAGAATAACCTGGATATGGTGACTGATCCTTGTGGGAAGTGACTGAAAAGCAGGATTATGTCCCCATTCTGGCTTCAGGTATGGAATGGCTGATGGTACCATATACTATCTTGGATAAAACAAGAGGCACAAATAGTGGCCATTATGAACATAAAGCTCTACTCTAGATAGAGCTAAGAACTGAAAATGGAACATACTTTACTAGAAAAACCTATAAATTGTCCATGGGACAAGCTTTCTATGAATAACTTTAGGAAAATGCTGACCTAAAGATTAGGCACTTTTTCTTAAAAATAGGGCTTTGTTTTATTCTATTCTTTGAGCTAGGCAACCACAGGGAATTCTGGAGAGATGATATATCCTATAGCAAATACTACTACTGGCCAAAAATTAAAATCTGAAATATATACATACAACATGGATAGCACCATTTAACAGGACCTACCTGGGCACTCCTGTGTACATCACTCATTTTTATTTTGAAGGTATAAAAATCCCAACTATTATAAAGTCGCTTAGGAATTTCAATTATGTGTGACATTAATTATGGAAGAAAATATCATGCTTTCTAAAACAGAATCAACTCAAACATGGTGAGTTTATTAAATATGTGTACAGGCATAAAGCATAACTAGCTATCTTATATAAATTCCATGGTTTGTTGATATTAGATGTTAACTAGAGAAACAGCATTTTAGAATGCTTTTTAATAAATAAATAAATGTATTATAAATTTGTATATCAAGGTAAAGAACATTTTCTAATATTAAAGGAGTCACACAAGATAAAAACTCAGTTCATTATAAATATTACCTTATATCAAACAAAAGTTATAAAAAAGTAACAAATCTACTTTACCTTTAAGATAAAATATGTTAAAGCTACATGTTTCCTTTTTTTATCTATCAAACTGATATTGACAAAGGATCATGATAGACTTAAGTTTTTCAACACCTGGGGAAAATGACACTCTGGTTGGGGTATGAATTGCTACTACTTGCATGTGTAACACATATTTAAAGCATTAAACACGTCCTTTGACTTGGTAAGACTACCTGAGGGATACTACCAAGATGTTTAATGTAGCATTGTTTATAATGGCAAAAAATCAAATCACTCTCACTTCTGAAGTAGAGACATGATTAAATCAATCAGAAATTACAATAATGGTGTTAATTACACTGTTTATTTTATTTTATTTTATTTTATTTGGTACTGGGGATTGAACTCAGGGGTACTCCACCACTGAGCCACATCCCCAGCCCTGTTTTGTGTTCTATGTAGAGACAGGATCTCACTGAGTTGCTTAGCGCCTCGCTGTTTACATATGTATAATGACATAGTATATGATGCATAAAATGCACACAATATATTATGTAGGAAAATAACTGGATGTAGAATAGGTTCTCTACCCATCTATTTCAGCTTATATATATATATTCAAGTGTTGCTGAAATCATTTAGCACAATTATTAAGGGGAAAAAAAGAGTGCTCATAGCTCTCCCTTTTCCTTCTCTTTCTCTTTTATTAGCTTACTTATTATACAATCACACTTAACTAATTCAGTTTGGATTAAACATTTATGTATCACTCGACAATTCTACCTAATAACCTGGTGTTTAATACCACTTCCATCTTACTTATTTTAAAAGCTGGTTTATAAAATTCAATTTATTATGAAGCATTTCAAAGATTAAGAGGCCATAAATAATTGGAAAAAAGGGAGAATACTTTTAATTTGAACAGGAATTGTTGGCTTTTTCTACAAAGAAAATAATCTCTTAGTATTCAGAAAGAAAAGGGAAAAGGAGACAATCATATTATTTTTGAAATATAAAACAGAATCCAAACCTAAAAAATACAATCATATATTATGTCTCCAGATAGTGTTAGAAACTATGTTCTTAGCTGGGCATGGTGGTGAAAGCCTGTAATCCCAGCACTTTGGAGGCTGAGACAGGAGAATCACGAGTTCAAAGCCAGCCTCAGCAATGGCAAGGCACTAAGCAACTCAGTGAGACCCTGTCTCTACATAAAACACAAAATAGGGCTGGAGATGTGGTTCAGTGGTCGAGTACCCCTGAGTTCAATCCCCAGTACCAAAAAAAAAAAAAAGAAACTATGTTATTTTTTCCATAATGTTATTGGTGAATTACAGTTGTACATAGTGGGGTTGTTACTATACATTTGTATATTCACACAACATAATATAATTTGGCCAGTATCATTTCCCCAGTATTTCCCCTTTCCCTTTCCTCCTCCTTCCCCCGATCTCTTTCCTCTGTTCCACTGATCTCCCTTCACTTTTCATAAGATTTCCCCCATACACCTTCCTTTTCCTTTTTCCTCTTTAGTTTCCACATATGAGAGAAAACTTACAATGTACAACTTCATGCTTTGCTTAACATAATGGTTTCAAGTTCCATCCTTTTTCTTTCAAATGACAAATCATCCCTCATTATGGTGGAATAAAACTCCACAGCATATATATACATTTTCTGTTAACAGACACCTAGGCTGGTTCCATAGTTTGGCTATTGTGAATTGTGCAGCTATAAACACAGATGTGTATGTGTCACTGTAGTATGATGACTTTAATTCTTTAGATAAATACCTAATAGTAGTATAGCTAGGTCCTATCATGCTTCTATTCCAAATCTTTTGAAAAACCTTCTCACTGAATTCTATAGTGGTTGTACTAATTTACAATCCCACCAACAGTATAAAAGTTCCTTTTTCTCCACATCCTCTGTAGCATTATTGTTTATATTATTGATGACTGCCATTCTGACTGATGTGAAATGAAATTTCAGGGCAGTTTTGATTTGCATTTCCCTAATTGCTGATGATGTTGAACATTTTTTCACATATTTGGTGGCCATTTGTATTTCTTCTTTGGAGGAGTGTTTGTTTAGTTCATTTGCTCATTAATTCATTGGGGTTATTTGTTCTTTTGGTATAAAGTTTTGAGATTTTTTTTGTATGTTAATTATCTTGATAATTGCATTTAACCATGTATATGCTTATCACATTTTATACTTTAAATCTATGCAATTTTTGTCAATTACATATTCTTAAACTGGAATAAATGTGGCCAGTTATTATAAATTAGTATGTTTTCTTCATTGAATAAACTTGTTACATCAGAAAATATGTGTTTTTTTTTTGTATTGGGGATTAAACCCAAGGGCTTAACCACTGATCCACATCCCCAGCCCTTTTTAAAAATATTTTATTTAGAGACAGGGTCTCACTAAGTTGCTTAGGGCCTTGCTAAATTGCTGAGGCTGGCTTTGAACTTGAGATCTTCCTGCTTCAGCCTCCCAAACTTCTGGGATTATAGGCATGGACCACCATGCCTGGCTTTATATATTCTTTATATATTCTAGATATTAATCCTCTGTCAGAAGAGTAGCTAGCAAAGGTTTTCTCCTATTCTGTGGGTTCTTTCTTCATGTTCTTAATTGTTTCCTTTGCTGTGAAGAAGTATTTTAATGTGATACCATTCCATTTATTAACTCTTGCCATTATTTCCTAAACTTTAGGGGTCCTATGGAGAGAGCTGTTGCCTGCACCTCTAAGTTGGAGTGTTGACACTCCATAGTTGACACTGCATAGTTTCTGGTCTAATTCCTATATCTTTGATCCATTTTGAGTTGATTTTTGTGCAGGGTGAGAGATAAAGGTCTAGTTTCTTTCATTCTTCTACATATGGTTAACCAGTTTCCCCAGCACCATTTGTTAAAAAGGCTGTCTTTTCTACAAGGTATGTTTTTAGTACCTTCTGAGATGACTATAGATGTGTGGGGTTGTCTCTTTGTCTTCCATTCTTCTATTCTGTCTATATGTCTGTTTTTATGTCAGCAACCATTTCGTTTTGTTGTTATAGCTCTGAAGAGTAATTTGAAGTCAGGCATTATGATATCTCCTGCATGGCTTTTCTTCCTTGGCTTAGAATTGGTTTGGCTATTCTGGGTCTTTTATTCTTCCAGTGAATTAAAAAAAAATTTTTTTTAATTGTAGATGGACACACTACCTTTATTTTATTTATTTATTTTTATGTGATGATGAGGATCGAACTCAGTGCCTCACATATTCTAGGTGAGTGCTCTACCACTAAGCTACAAATCCAGCCCCCAAGTGAATTTCAGAACTACTTTTTCTAGTTCTGAGAATAATGCCATTGGTATTTTGATGGGGATTGCATTCAATCTCCATATTGTTTTTGGTAATATGGTTATTTTGATATTAATTCTGCCTATCCATAAGGATGGGAAGTCTTTCCACCTTCTTGTGTTTTCTTCAATTTCTTTCTTCAGTGATCTATAATTTTCACTGTAGATGTTTCTCACATCCTTGGCTAGATTTATTCCTACTGTTTTTTTTGACTACTGTGAATGAAATTGTTTTCCTGATTTCTTTCTCAGCTAATTTATTGTTGGTATAAATAATAGGAATAGGTATAAATAGGAAGGCTATTTTTTGTATGTTAATTTTGTAACCTGCTACTTTAGTGAAATTTTTTTTAGCTTTAGCAGTCTGGTGGAGCTTTTTGATCTTCTGAGTATAGGATCACATCATGTACAAACTGTGATAATTTGATTTGTCTCTGATCTTAATTATTTAGATAAACACACCCACGGAGCCAGGCAGATGCTGCTCTCTGCTAGGAGTCTGGATCTCAGGAACTTCACAAGAGTTTCTCCTTGCAGAGCAAAAGAACCAACCTTCTACAGGTCTCACATACTCTGCTGCCCAAGAACATTGCCTTCCCAGGCTTCCTCCTTATGTATTCACAATCACCTGCTAAGTTTCCTGACCCTCTTCAGCCCCACCTGAGGGCTGGGAGACTCAGTGGGAAAGTGAGTTGCACTCCCCTCTGTATTTCTGACTTGAATCCTCCTGGTGTGTACAATCTTCTCTATTCCTGTTTCACTCATGTTCTTCTAGGTACACCCTAGGCCACAGGGCAGTCACTTTCTGGGAAAGCATGGCAATATTTTCCACAATCTCCTGAGCTCCTGCAGCAGCTCCCACCTCAGTTCTCTATTTGCCAATATAGAAATAGCACTTTTCAAACAATAGTTCACTGTGCAGTCTTTGAATCTACTAAGTCCAGGCTGCTTTTCTGATCTATAGGTTTTTCTGTGCCAAATTTGCTGGTGTGTTTCTCTCTGTTTGTATTATCATTCCTCTTTGTAGTGAACCCATGGGGCTATGCTGTTGACTTGGCTTCTTGTTCTTTGCTCAATGCATCTGAATTTTTGAGTCTCTATGAGACTCTGACTGTCTGATACTGATTTTCAGTGAATTCCTCTTTCGCTCACCTTGCTGAGAAGTAGTACTCCTACTGCTTGAATCCTAAGCCATGGAGTAACTGGAAATATAGCCTTCTTCTAATCTGCCATCTTGAATCTCCAGGAACTGTTTTCAACAGCTTTTCATAAGATCCTCAGGTAAGGTCTTAGGCTTACTTATCTAGAACTAGCCCAGAGCTTGTCAGGAAGTATACTCAACAATTGTTTGTTCAAATATGATCTAATTGCTTAGTATTCAAAATGACCAATTATTCAAAGTAAAAAATTATGTTTTGAGAGGATAAAGCATCTCATTCACTTTCTGAGGACTCTCATTCATGGCTTTCTGATTCTGGAGCCTGTTAGGTAATAATGCGGCAACCCATGACTCCATAACTCTTTGAGACCAGAGGACAGTATTGTCTTCTTATATCTTAGATAGTTTCTAGAAGAGGCTTACACAAAGTAAAAGTGCAAAAATAAATTCTTGTTAATACCAACAACCTTACTGCCTAAAGTACTCTATCAATTTAGGATTACTTCCAAATAACACCATTCATTTTTATAGATAAAAAACTACACACTAATAAGAAAGCCAAAATTTTAATGAAATTCTTTGCAAAAAGTGTTTCAAAATGTTAGGGATTAGTAAAAAAAAAAAAACAAAAAACAGTATATGCAGATGAGCAAATACTGAGTATGATTAAGTATAATAAAGTTTGAAGTACAAAATCAAATTCCTACATTATGGAGCTTTTATAGCTTACAACCACTTTCAGAATGGCACTTAGGCCCAGGTCTAATACTGGATCATGGCTTCTCAGTATGAAGTGATTTTGTCCTCCAGAGGCCATTTGACAAAGTCTAGAGACATGTTTGCTTGGCACAACTGCTAGAAGCTACTGGTAACTAGTGAGTAAAAGCCATGGATGTTGCTAATCATTCTATAATTCATAGGCTACCCCTGACCAGTACTGCAACAACTAAGAATTATGCAGGCAAAAATATCAATAGCATCCAGCTTGAGAAATCCTATACAAGCGTATAGGCTAAGCATTTCTAATCCAAAAATCAGGAATCTGAAGCTTTTTTAATGTCATTCATGTTGACACTGGAAAGTTCCAGATTTCAAATGTTCAGATTTCATATTTTTGGAATAAGGATTCTCATCTGGTAAAGTCTACATAAATATTCCAAAATTTAGAAAATCAAAATCTGAACACTGCTAATACTTCAAACATTTTGTTAAAGGCCTTCTCAGCCTGAACCAGATTATTAAAATAGGAAGGAATTATCCTTCCTATTAAATTAAATTAGCCCTGAGAGATAAAACAGAAAAATCTAGGATCATCCAGGTATATAAGTCAAATTCTGGAAATTTTATAAACATCCCAAGCACACCACTATCATCCTCAGCTGATTCAAGAGAAGTACCTGATTCTGCACATTGTAAAGGAAGGAGAGATTAGGTAGAGTTAATTTCTTAGTCATAATAACAAAGAATAAAAAACCAAACATGTTTACAAAAGTATTAGGAACAATAGAAAGGACTAGTGAAACAAAGATTTTTTTAGGTTCTATCAACATCAAAATATTATTTTCCTGTGACAAGGAGTTTTGGTGTATTGGATGAACTTAAGAAGACCTGCCTCAAGAGAACAAGTGGCCACATCTGTAAGGTCTATGAGAAGACACTGTAACCTAGGAAGGGAGCTACTGTTAGGGTGAATTCACTCTACTGCTGAAACTCTAACAGATGCATACATCTATTAAATAGAAAGGCAAGAAGAAATATTCAGTTCGATGTAGAAAAGGAATCTAGAAATGACCATCTGTCTGACAAAAATATCGCATGCCTCTTTCTAGCTCCTCCTTAAGGACTTCTGTTGAAATTTAAGTTCTGAAGAATTTCAGAAATTGGAATAAAAAGCTAACTTATTTCCTACTGTGCATTTGGAGGTGTGAGTGGGAATTTACTATAGGACTGCTCCATCTGTACCCTCTTAAACTAAAATGTGGGTTCCTTTTAAGGCAGATAGACAAGAAAATAAAAACAGAAACAATTCTAACAATATTTCCTAACATCTACACCAAAACCAAACACCAAAAAAACAAAACAAAACAAAAAAA
>PVHX01028366.1:0-18170 GCA_004024805.1 Geosciurus inauris | reverse complement strand
GTCTGGTATTGTGATGCCTCCTGCTTCACTCTTCTTGCTCAGGATAGCTTTAGCTATTCTCGGTCTCTTATTTTTCCAAATGAATTTCATGATTGCCTTTTCTATTTCTATAAGAAAGGCCTTTGGGATTTTAATTGGGATTGCATTGAATCTGTATAGTGCTTTGGGTAGTATGGCCATTTTAATAATATTGATTCTGAAGAAGGCAGACTTTTAGTCTGTGTCCCAGAATCTAAATCAGACTGCAGTTCAGAAGATCCTCAGGTTATTTGAGAGCCATTAAAGTTTGGAAAGCTTTGGTGGTGAAGTTGGCAAACTGAACAGAAACATTTCATTCTAAACAATTTCGTGGTTCTTAGGTTATTTTACAATATATAATTTGGAACTATTCTTTCAAATTGTTTTTACATATTCACATGGTCTAAGTGAAAAGATTCCTCCTTTTTCATGCCCAGGATGACAGAAAAATAAAACAAAATGATATATCTGGAGATGGCTTAAAGATTCTGGAATCCTACTCATTTATACAAATAAATGTGTGAAGATGAAGGAAATGAATAGGTTAGTGGTCTATTTGACATCTCACTTTTCTTACTGCTTAAGGTCTAGAGCACAAGATTCAATTCTTCTAGAATCTTTTAGACCACAAAATTTTATTTACCATGAGTTTATATATGCTTTATTTTCATGGATGAATGCACCATAAGCCTAACCAGTTTAATTAGTTGATATTTAGCAATCATTTTGCAGCATGTTTATTTTGGAAAGGCACCGTACTAGGTATCTAATAGAAACAGGAAGCAATACAAATATGAATGAGACAACTTGACAGAATGCTCAATAACTTGGGCTTAAGAGCTTGTTCAAAATCTGATTCTGGGATTAGGCAACTATTTAACTCCCTTCATTCTTTTTTTTTTTTAAATATTTTTTAGTTGTAGATGAACACAATATCTTTATTTATTTATTTTTATGTGGTGCTGAGGCTCGAACCAAGTGCCCCACGCATGCAAGGCAAGCGCTTGCAAGGCAACCACTGAGCCACAACTCCAGCCCCAAACTCCCTTCATTCTTAACTCTCTGAGTCTTGGTTTCTTTATGTGTGAAAGGGGACTAATAAAATGTGTTTCATAATTTATAATTTGTGAAGAATAAATGAGACATTTAAAGTTTTAATGCTGAGCAAGGCACATAATAATTGCTCATTAAACAACGATAACATTATATACAGTATTGTTTGGCCTGGATAATAAACTCATGGAACAGAAGAGAAGAAAACATATCTCCCAAAGGGAGACAGAAATTAATCTGTTATTTTAACAGGGAGAAATTTCTTTTAAAAAGGTAAGGACGAAAAAAGGAAAGAGAGAATAACAAGGTACCATAGAGTTAATAGCAGGTAGTAGGAAAAAGGCTGTGTGTACAAGCAAAAAGGATAGAATTGCTAAAATTTGGAAAGTTGGAGGAAGAGGAATCTAGAGAAACCAAAATCAGGCCTCTGAGAAGAGAATGCTATTTGACTGGCACCTCTAACATGGGTATGATAAAGCTGTCTCCGCAAATTTTGGGAAAACTGCAAAGCAAATTCAAGTGCTGCAACTGGAATGAACTTCCAATGCCGGTAGCTCACTGCTACCAGAAGCAGACCAGGAGCTGACAGGAAGGAGCAATTCTCTTCTCCCTCCTTCGCTTTATTGTCTCCTACTATTTTTACCCCCTATTTAGACACGCTGACAGGGAGCCACTGACAAAGGGGAGCTGTGGATTGCAGGATGGCAGCCCAGCCAGCATCACAAAGCAGAGTGCTGAAGGACTGAAGGATTTGGAGCTGAAAACCTCTAGCTCACTAAGTGGCACTTCAGGTTGTTGTACTGCAAAACACAGTGACAATGACCATGAGTGAGTCTGCACTTGGAGGGACATGGTAATCCAGAAGAGGAAGATAATTATTTCCAGCTGGCAGCCTGGAGTTTGAATCCTAGGGAAGAGTTTGTGCTTCTCTGTGCCTGAAAGAGGAGATTGAGAATTTTCTCAGTGGAGTCTCTCCTCTTTCTCTTTTCCCTTCTCTGTTACAATATGGAAAAATGAGGAACTGTGAAAATGTACATCAGTATTCTAGGCTTCCATGAACCTGGCAGGTAGATTAGACCATTTAACAAAGGAAGGAGGAACCACCATGAGACTAACCGTTATGAAACAGTTGTTCTTTTCCATTTTTGGCTATGGTTTGCCTCTGAGTACTTAGGGTTTGGGGAAGCTTCTTGTGAGTAATGGGGATCTGGATAGAACAGCAGTAAACATTCGCTACACAGAAAAGAGGATGCTGGCTGGAATGTGCAAGTACCCACTCTTGCCTACAGCCTCCCACCACAGTCTGGAGAGAGCTTGCATTTTTCATATTACTGAATTGAGGCATATACCAACAAACAAAATGTGCCAAATGCTTAACTAAAAGAGTTCAGCGTTGTGAAATTACCCTCTACCTTCAGAAATAAGAAATCCCTAGTAGAATGTAGTCTGGAAAAAAAAATCCATCAAGATGCAAACATGGACTAAAAATTTGGATACAGCATCAAGAGTTAAAAGAAAGTACAATTACAATAAATATGGCAGGTTTTTTCCCCCCATTTTAGACTAAACGTCACCAATCTTCTGTGTTATTCATTTTATTTATACCAAGTGTAATCATTGATTTTTCAGGAAAGTTATCACATATGGATCCTTGTTTCTTTGTTTGGAACTTTTTTCTTTTTCTTTCTTTTTTTCTTGGAGGGTACCAGAAATTGAACTCAGGGGTGCTTAACCACTGAGCCACATCCCCAGCCTTCACTATTTTTTATTTTAAGACAGGGTCTTGCTAAATTGCTTAGAGCCTCACTAAGTTTCTGAGGCTGACTTTGAACTTGCAATCCTCCTGCCTCAGTCTCCTAAATTTGTGGGATTATAGGTATGTGCTGCCATGCCTGGCTGGAGTTTGTGCTTTTAAAGGTGTTTTTCATATTTAACAAGTGTGTGAGAATCCTTGGATTCTTTTTCTAATTTTTCTGTAATAGTTCATGTACAGTACTATTCCTTAAGAATGAAAGACTGAATCAAAAGATACCGAACACCCCAATGAACTGAGACCCCACCTTGTCCTTCTGCTAAAAGGATACCAGGAATATTCATAAATAGTACACAGTGTATTCGTTTTCAAGGGCTTCCATAGAAAAATACCAAAATACTACAAACTCCTATTGATTTGAACCACATAATTTTATTTTCTCACAGTCTCTCCAGAAGTCCAAGAACAAGGATGCTGGTATGAGTGGCTTCTCCTGAGACCTCACTCCTTGGCTAGCAGGTGATCATCTTCTCAGTAAGTCCTCACATGGCCATTTCTCTATGTGTGACCATCCCTAGTGTCTCTTTCTCTTCTTATAAAGACATCAGTCACTGGTCCCTTGTTCTAACTTAATTATCTTTAAAGACCTTATTTCCAAATACAGTTATGTTCTGAGATACTGGGGGGATTAGTCCATCAGCACGTGGATTTTAGGGGTACACAATTCACCCTGTAACATGTAGTAATAAGTGCAAATATATTAACAAAGTAAGAGATTAATTCCTACCTTAGACTAACATCTCTTCAGTGTTCAACTTTTATAAAGTCAGAAGATAGCCAGATGGATGTTAAATGTATTTACTTAGAAGCTGAGAAATCTGCTTTTGCTATATAGAGAAGGGAAAGGGTATGATTCTTGAGATCTAATCTAAGATCAAGTACTTACCTAGCCACTTACTTGGACAAATAGTCAAACTTCTCTGAATCTCACTTTCATTATCTGTAAAGAAGAAATAAGTATATTGCCTTGAGCAGTTCTCATGAACATTCAGGAGGGACCATGTATAATGTGATTGCCTCAACTAATAGTTAGCATTTTTATCATATTTACTGAGGAGGTTTCTGATCTAAGTAAGACCATGGGCATTACCTCATCTACATTTGCTAAGGAAATGTCACACTCAAGGTAACTGTCATTGCATTAACTGAGATACATAGGATTGAGTGTACATATGTAATACTACACCCTGTTCATTGTTCATTATATTACAGAGACAAAGAGTTTTGTATGCACACATGTAGCTTAAAATAAAACACAACAAAAACAGAAAAAGAACCTTTCACCTTATATGTATAATTAGCTCAATTCTTCTCAACTAAAAGGTGACACTCCATACATATCTTTTGTGCAGACTGTGGCATGCACTAATGAAGTCCATTTTCCTGCCTATCAAAAATTATTCTTCCTTTTTAATTAACTACCACTGTGGATAAGTACTTCAAGTCTCCATAGTGACAGAAATGGTCAGTATTTCAAAGGAACCAATATTGTCAATTAAACAAAACCAACTGAATACAAATTTATTGAATAAAATCTCCAAATGAAAAAGCTATATTCATAATTTTCAAACAGAAAGTATCATGTCTTTTTTCTGAAGCAAATCCTACTTAAAGTGATATTGACTCCTTTTGAATTCCTGTTAGTACTGCAATGTTATGAAAAGAGCTATTTCTTGATTGAGGTTCCTTTTATTAATTGATTTCAGCCCCCAAGTTTTCCTTCCTTTGTTGTAAGCAAAATATAGCATCAGCTCCTTTGGAAATATAAAACTTGACAATACTGTAACAAGTTGTGAACTATTTGAATGTGCTTTGTATAAGAAGGCAACCTTCAAAAATGATATTCGTGATGAATTTATTTATGATCCTAATGAACCAACACAAAATTCTTCATGCATGATGTGGTTTGGGAAAGTGTCACCCAAAGACCTCTGTGTTGAAGTCCTGGTCCCCAGCCCATGACACTATTGAAAGGTAATGGAACCCTTAAGAGGAGGAGCTTAATGGGAATTTTCCCCCGTGCCCTCTCTTTCTCTCACCTCAGACATGAGGTCCAAGGCTTTTTGTTCCCCACGCAGTCCCTTTTATGATGTGCTGCCTTTCCACAGGTCCAAATGCAATAGAGTAACCAACCATGTACCAAAACTTCCAAAATTGTATGCCAAAGTGATCTTTCCTCTTTATGTTTATCTCAGGTATTTTGTTACTGTAACAGTAACAAGGATGAAAATTAAAATCTTCATATAAGTTTTGCAATGGTTTAGATATCAGGTATCCCCCAAAAGCTCATGTGTGAGACAATGCAAGAGAGATTAGAGGTGAACCGATTGGGTTTTGAGAACCTTAACCCAATCAGTGCATTAGTCCCCTGATAGAGATTAACTGGTTGGTAACTATTGGTAGGGTGTGGCTGGAGGAGGTGGGTCGATGGGTGTGCCCTTGGGGTTTTATTCTGTCCATGGTAAGGGGAATTCTCTCTCTGTTTCCTGGTGCCATGTCCTGAGCTGCTTCCCTCTGCCACATTCTTCTGCCATGATGTTCTGCCTCACCTCAAGCCCCAAGGAATGGAGCCAGCCATCTATGGACTGAGACCTCTGAAACTGTGAGCCCCAAATAAACTTTTCCTCCTTTAACTGTTCTTGTTAGGTATTTTGTTCACAACAATGAAAAAGCTGACTGAAACAATTTTAAATTACTTCACTTGATCTAAATATTTAAGGAAAATCATTCCAGAGAAACATCTTTCCCTCAGTAAGCAGTTTCCCTCTTTTTTTTTTCACTGTAGGAATTAACAAGGTATAACAAACTCTTCAATGCATATGCTGATGTGTTTGCAATGAGGTTGTGCTTTGAAATTTAGTTATGTCCCTACCACCATGCCATAGGTGGTTATAGTCATATGAACTTTTTAAGGAGACATAAGAAAAACAATTGTCTTATGCAAGTGTTTTGGAAATATAACTTTTAATGAAATTTAGATTCCAATGCACATTTGGAGTTACATAATTATTTCTCTGACTATAGTTTTTAAAAAGAGTACCCTTGATAGTTAAGTAGCTGTGGTTTCATGCTGCGCCCTTGCTGCAGAGGTGGATAGCTATGTACAGGCTCTGTTCTTCCCACCTTCTCATTTAAAAATAAACCTCTAAAGAACTTGAATGCAAAAGCATTAGCTTAACATTTCATTAATAATTTCAATGCAAAAAAAGCAAAAGAAATATTAAATCACCCACATAGAATGTGTTATGTTCTTTAGTTCCTGTTATATTTGTAAAGTGAATCTTAATTTAGAAAAGGAAGATTTAGATTATCAAAGTAGTATTCACCAAAAGGAAAAGATAGTTAACTTTTGTTTGGAAATTTCTGGAACGTGTTTGTTTTAAAAGAGAAAAGGGCTAGGAGGGATTTCCCATCAATGTATATTCCTATGCTTGATATTATCTAAAAGTATATATTATAATTTTGCAATTGAAGTTATAATAAGTTATTGTTATAATAAGTTATAAGTTATAATAAAGTTATTGTTCTTTTTAGTGTATTATGCTTGCATTATAATAGAATATTACATCATGTACTATTTTATTTGAGACTATCATATAAAGATAAATATTAAAAATTAAGAAAAGGCTGGGCATGTGGGCATGGCAGCACACCTATAATCCCAGCAGCTCAGAAGGCTGAGGCAGGAGAATCACAAGTTTGAGACCAGCCTCAGCAATTTAATGAGGCCCTAAGCAACATAGTGATATCCTGTCTCAAAACAGAAACTAAAAAGGGCTGGAGATATGGCTCAGTAGTTAAGTGCCCCTGGGTCCAATCCTCATTACCAAAAATAAAAAATAAAAATGAAGAAATGAATCAGAATAATTTCTCAAAAGAAAACAAGAAGTACTAAACAGTAGCAATAAACATTTATATAGAAATCCTCTCCAAGCAAAAGTTGTTCCTCAGCCTTTCTCCTACTCTCAGGCTGTTCCCCTACTAACATTAGGAATGAACTATAGGAAAAAACATTGCAGTGAATGGTTTTCAAATATATTATTCAAAATATCATAGTAATAAAACATTTAATAATGAGGATGCTGCTTATAAGAAATTTGCTTCTAGTTCACACATTTATCCATCTGCATTAAAAGAGAAAAATATGATTTGGGTTATTTAAAACTATCCCAGCATGGTCCCAGAAATGAAGGAAACTAGACAGGCTGAAACATGGTTGAGTGAGGTCTAAAGGGAGATGGAAACAGGAGGGAGGATGATAGGAGCCAAGTAAATGGTCCACTAATCCCATGTAGGCTTAGGACAACCAAATCCACAGGTAGATGCACATCTGCTTGAGATCTGCTATGGTTTGGGGTCCTTCAGAAAGATTCTTAGCACTGTGGGGAAGCAGTGGTGCAGAGAACCAAGACCTGGGTATCCACATTCCACACACCTGTCCCAAGGACCCAGCTGAAGAAAATACTTCAAAGGTTTCTTAAGGGTGTATAATACATGGTTTTATAATGAATTCAATATGTGTTGCTATTGTTTATTTTTGTAGACCATCATTCTTTGAAGGTGAAAGTCACAAGTTTTCTGCTATACCTGTTATAAGGGTACCTATTAATAATAAATCAACAAGGAAGCATAGAGCCATGATGCATTAAGCAATAGAAAGAGACAGAAGGTAAGTTAATGACCAATTGTTTGTTAAAAATTCATTCTCACAAGAAATCAGAAAAATTTAATTTTAACACAATTATATTGTCTTTGTCTTTTGTTGTTATAATAAAATACCTGTGACTGAGTAATTAATAAAGAAAGGAGATTTATTTTTGCTCATGGTTTTGGAGGCTGAAAAGTCCAAGATCAGGCAGCTGCATCTAGCTAGTCCACATGCTGCTTCATCTCATGGTAGAAAAATGGAAGAGAGAATGGGTGCATGCAAAAGAACTGCATGTGCCGGAGTGAGGCGAGATGCCAGGCTGGCTTTATAATAACCTTCACTTGGGGGCTGGCGCTGTAGCTCAGTGGTAGAGCGCTTGCCTAGCATGTGTGACGCACTGAGTTCGATTCTTAGCACCACATAAAAATAAATAAAATAAAGGTATCATGTCCACATATAACAAAAAAAATTTTTTTAAATAACCTTCACTAGGGATAGTCAGCACACTCTTGTGGAAATTACATTAATCCCTTCATAAGGGTTGAACCCCCAAACTAACCCCTCTTAAATTCCTCACCACCTCTTAATACCTTACAATAGCAATTAAATTTCAACATGTTTTGTCATATTCAAACCATAGCAGATATTTTTGTCATTCTTTACTTCTCATGCAAAAAACTTTAATAATAATAATAATAATAATAATAATAATAATAAACCATGTAAGAAGAGGTTAAAGCACAAACGTTTATTCATTACTGGTGTGAGAGTGCAATCATCTTGAAGTACAATATGGCGGGTGATATATCCTACTACTCATTACCACAGTGCCAGAAATCCCCCCTTGAATATTTTATGCCTAAGAATTAACTTGATAAATAATGAAGAATTATGTAGATGGATCCTCAGAGAATCAATTATAGAAACAAAGAGGCAAAAACAACTTCCAAGTCTCATGGAAAACCAACTTCTAACAAACATTGAGAGTTCTGCTTCTACTTAGGATGTAAAAACTGCAAGAAAATGTCTGTCACACTCTAAACCACACCTTCCCCTGAGTCTATTAGGGGCCTGAAGTCACAAGGAAAACAAATGAACTGAATTTTAAAAAGTGATAAACCTAGCCAAGAGAGTTGAGACACATAAATAGGTTCATCTGTGGCAAAACACAGCTGGAAGAGGTGGCCCCCTTACCAATTGTGGGAGAGAGCTGGCCTGGGTGTTTCCACAGTACATAATGTGCAACAGTATCAGGTTTCTCAATCATGTGGCTTGACCTTAGTTCCACATTCCTATAAAACCACAAGGTTAGTAAAGCATCCGGTTGTACCCTGTGGCGCTTCCCTTCCAGGTGAGAGGGCATCCTAAGATATATATATTCCCAAGTCAGTGGAATAAACGGAACTTGGAACTTGAGCTCGAGACTTGAGACTTGAGACTTGTCTTGTCCTTTGTGTGTGTAAGTTTTATCCGCAGCGCCCTCGCCAATCCTGGTTTCACTTTGTGCTGGTGCAGGCGCTGGCAACCAATAGGTAAGGGAAAGCAGGTAATAAACTAGTTTTTAATGAACATCTAGTGTGGGCTCACATTATACTTCAGTATGACTGAGAATCCCTAACACAAGGAAGGTCTTGCCTTTTGGAGGCTTAGAAAATGATACTTCCAAGTATGGTGCTTTCACATGCTGAGTGCTTTGAATTAAGGAAAACTAGAAAACCTTAGAATCAAGGTCTTTCTAACCTTCCTTTGTCCTCCCTACCCGCTCAACCCCAGCAAAGGAAAAGTCTCTCTCTGGAATTCTCTTATTCAAATGAAGGAAATTCTTTCAAAAGAAATGCAATTGGGGCTGGGGCTGTAGCTCAGTGGTACAGCGCTTGCCTTGCATGTGTGAGTCACTGGGTTCGATCCTCAGCACCACATAAAAATAAATAAATAAATAAAGATATTGCATTCATCTACAACTAAAAAATATTAAAAAAAAAAAAAGAAATGCAATTGTCTTTGACTCCCTCCCTAAAAATCTCATTAACCAGAGAAAATTAATCACAGAAAAGAGAATAAGAGTCATCACCACATACAGATTTTTCACCTATTATTCTGAAGGCAGCTCCAAGGGATTATACCTCAGAGATTTTTATCTGTATAATAAGACAACTTTTATCCCCACCCTTCACCTTCCTGAAGCTTGTGGCCATCTTCTCCAGAGCCCAGAGGAACTTTGTCCCAGGTAATTGTCTGTTCTTTGGGCCCATGCACTTCCCTTTAAAAGTCATATGTGCCCCTCTAAATTGCCTATAGCCCATTTTTCTTTTGCTATAGAAGAAGATACACGTTTCTGAATCTCAATGTATGTTTCTGAATCTCACACTGTGAGTCCTCCTTGCACATAATAAACTTATATTTTTTCCCTGTTAATCTATTGTCAATTTATTTAAGTACAACTGAACCTTCAGAGAATAAGAAAAAATATCCTTTGTCCTTATACTCTATTCACAAACTCTTTTCCACCAGCCTCAACTGGTTGCTCCTAAAGACAGGAAGTAGGGAAGGAGGAAAAGAGAGCTCTTCTCAGTGATACATGTGGAATCAGGCTGACATTCTAAGAATGCCAAACATAAGAAGGAAAAAGCAATTGGAAAAGGGTAAGAAACATTCCTATATCCAGATCCCAGGCAAAGATGAATAGCTTCTGAGAGGAGGAGTAAGAAGCCTCATAGCTTCAGATCTCATACCTATGTCAAGCTGTGGCCCTGATGCTGCTGTTTAAGGTACAGAGAACATTCTCCCACTCAGGACCTCCACAGATACAAGCAGAGTTTCTTTGACAGGGAGGGAAAGTGACAAGAAAGCTGATAAAATCTCATCTTCAACACTCAGTTGCATATGGCCTCCCCAAACTGGAGAGGGACTAGGAAAACCAAGGACCCCTGCCCCACTGAGGGCTGAGTCCTGAATCACAGCTATTTCTGGGACAACAGTAAGAGTGTATAGAGAGATCTTTTTTGTTTTTCAGACATGTAGGGGCTATTCTTGTGGAGCAGGAGCCTGAAAGATACCTGCTCACACTCCTTGGATTATAGAGAAGGAGTTTCCACAGCTGGAGGGATTTAAATCTGGGATGCACTGAAAGTAACTATAGCAATTTACACATAAAAATTTAGTTCAGCTGATGGACTTAACCTCCCACATCTAGCAGAAGAAAAAATGTGCCCATTTCCACTATTGTTCAGCATAAATTGCCTAGCTTTCAATCAAAAATTACAAGACAGAAAAACAAGAAAATTTAAACCACTGTCAACAGAAAAAGCAGTGAAGTATAGCCTCTATTATACAGGCTTTAGAAATGCTATTTGGAATACAGGTATACCCCATGATCTGTTCTCTAGCTTAGAGGGGAAAAATGAAACAGAACAGAAATATATGTATATATATTTACATATACTCATGTAAATAAACAATAAATTTTTGTGGGCATTAGATCACCAAAGATAGTGCTTATTCTCAGGTGACGAGGTTATACTTTTGAAAGTGTCCTTTTTTTCTATTTTCATATTCTATATTTAATGCATTACAGTCATATATTTTATATAATCATAAAAATCTCCCTCTAGTTAAACATTTTTGACAGAATTTTTTCATAATATTCTGTTTTCTGAAAGGAGTTTATATTGCCTGGCTACTGGAAAAGCTACAAGTAATAGAGTCTCTTTCTGATCAATGAGACTACACACTAGGAGCCAAAATGTTTAATTGTGTTGCAACAGAAACTCTGAACAAAAATATACCCAAAAACATGATTCTTAACCATTTAATAGTAATATCTCTATTGTGAACATTTTGGTAGAGCATTTACAAAGTGATATGAACGATACATGTATTAGCTCATTTAATACTCATAATTTCATGAAATATACATATGATTCTTATTTTATAGATGAGGAAATGAATGCCTAGACTTTGAATATTTTTTTAATATTTATTTTTTAGTTGTAGGTGGACAGAATATCTTTATTTTATTTTATTTTTATGTGGTGCTGAGGATTGAACCCAGTGCCTCACATGTGCTAGGTGAGCATGCTACCACCGCGCCATAACCCCAGCCCTAAACTTTAAATAATTTAACACATCAGAATCCATCAAACCTAATTGATATTAAGTAAATAATGATAATGACGATTGTAAAAATATCTATCATGTACTGATCACTTACTTAATTCTAGACTCTGGCCTAAGCATTTTAGATATAACTTCAAAATAACTCCATGATAAAGGCTGAGAGAGTTCAATCAACTTGTTCGAGGTCACACAGCTAGTAAGGAATTGTGTCTACAGTCAAACTGAGAGCTAGTGTGCTTCAAAGTACATACTCTTAAACCCCATGCTTCATAGACATGACACTCCAAGTCCTAAAATCTGAGCATTTTATCAAGTCCCTTCCTGCATTATAACCTGACATATTACAAGATATTCCTGATCATTGTCATGGCTTTGGATTTTGGTTTAGTGACTCTTCTTACTTTCCTGGCTTTAACTCATTCACATTCAGGCTTATTTTTCCGAAGACTTCCAATGCATGTTTCTCCCTTTTCAGGTTTCTAGGGCTGTCCCAGATTCACATCTAGCTTAAGTCAGCATATTGACTCTCCTATGTCCTATTTAACACCATCTGGAACCGTAAGGTCCTCTCCACAATTTTGCTTCATTAGTTGTAGGCATAAGACCTTGTACCTTTCTTCTACCTAAAATCAATATAACAGTGTAGCCTTTAATTATTTGTATTTTTTCCAATATTGTAATGTTTTTCTTTCTTTTTAATGTTTTATATTTAATAAAATGATACACTTGGACAGTTTTTAAATGTCATAATATCCTATATTAATCAGTTAAAACAACAAGCAGCCATCATGTGGAAAGACTGTGAGCCTTTCCAAGCCAGACACATGTCCTTCAGTGTGAGAAATTCTCTTAGATACTGTTTTTTAATTCCTTCTGCTGTTTCTAGGTAGTCTTTTCCTGGAACTCAGTTAATTAAAAACAGAATTTCTGAAACAATCATCTGAGTTTCTCCTCTTGTCTCTGTTATCCATCAGGTATCTTTATTTTACTTTCTGGCAGATTTCCTTAATTTTACCTTCTAACTCTTACTCAACTTTTCATTTCTCTATTTCTACTTAATTTCTAGGAGCTACTATTTTGTTCTCTGAATGTTCCTCTTCTGTGTTCTGTTTTGGTTGTTCCTAACATCTTCTGCTAACTTTCTGGGAATCTGAGTTATATCATTTTGTGACATTTCCATTTGTCTCTTGTATTGTTTCTGTTGCTTCTGAATTTCTTGTTTTATCGATGCCCCTGTCCCTCTTCACAGATGTCCTTCATATTTTTGGTGATCTTTCTGGATCCAAGTGGAAGAGGGAGGGAGCACAGATGTCTTATCTCTCAGTTATCAACTTACACTGATCCACCTATTTTCAGTAATGCACTTCCCCCTTAGCTGTGCCTGAGTCTCAAGATATTGAGCATCTCATAATCTTCAGTTTTGTGTGGAGAGTTTTTCTCTGCATCTTATAAACTACCAATTCATTCTCTATCCTGCATATATGTCTACACTTTCAGGAAGAGCCCCTGTGTCTAATTCCTAATCAGCTTTCCCAGTCTTCCTGCACTTCCAATTTCATGTTTCAGCTTTCTGTGAATACGAATCCATTTCTTAATTTTTCCATCAGCTTCTCAACTTCCAAGACAATGGCTCTCTTTTTACTGTGGCTATCACTCTGCCTGCTCTGCCAAAGGTCCTAATGCTTTGAATTTTACATATGTCTGAATTCACTATAAGCGACAGTCAAATTATTGCCTTTTAGCTGAATGATATTAGTGATAATAATAAAAAGATATTATTGAACATTAGTAAAGGCCAGGAACTATCTTAAGAACATTGCATTCACCCTCTTATTTAAGCTTAGAACAATCCTATGAGAATGGTGCAATTGTTACTCCTTTATTTTTCAGATGTGAAAACTGAGGCTCAGAGTGCTCAGTAGAAATGTACTAAATATCATAAATTTTAACCATTTGATTTTCCACAAGGAGCAGACTGAGGATTCAATTCCAAGTACTTTCATTTCAGAGCCTTGTAATACCCATAATGTAATACTTTCATGTGATACTTTCTTCATAACTTAAAGGAATGTGCACACATCACCAATAATATTAGAGTAAATTAGTTTTCCTGCTAACCTATACTGCATATCTCTCAACAGAGATGATCTGAAGAAAAAATTGGAACTGTATAAATTATATTTTAAGCAATAGTAGTTTTTCTATTATATGTCCCCACCTTTCAATATAAATCAGAAGTGATGGTGAACATCCTCACTTACCTTCAGTCCTCATACTTTCTGCAAAAAAAAAAAAAAAAAAAACTAGAAAATCATTTACTTAGGTAAAATGGCTTCAGACTTCTGAAGCTATTATACTTATAAAAAAAAACTATAAAATGGGCAATAGATAGATAACAACATATCCACTTTTCCCTGCATCTGGGCCTTTGCCAGGTAAATTTGCAACCCCTGAAGTCAATCAAGATATGGACTCTGGTCCCTGCACCTTAATCCCTGTGGTTCACTCCTGCTAATACAACAGGCCAGAAGCAATTGTTCCAGCCCTTGTACGCATCCTCTCTCTTACTTGGAGCCCTGCCTCTGCCCGGCTAGGCTGCCAATGGTGAGAAACCATGGAGAGCAGAGCCAAGTCACCCAGTTCTACCAGCCAAGGGCAAGCATGGGAGTGAAATCAACCAAGAGTGAAAGGACAGTGTACCAGACCCACATTCAACTGTTGCTACAGAGACAGTCCAGTTGATCTCAGCCAACAGTTATGACTCACAGAACTGTGAGATAAATAAATGGTTGTTGTTTGGAGCCATTAAGTTTTGAAGTGGGTTATAATGCAGCATTACTGAGATAATGGTTAACCAATGCAAAGGCCAAAGTGATATCTCTGGAATGTCAAGTACCATCATATACAGATGGCCTGGAATTTGGGGGAAGTGGAGTTGGTCTCCAGAATAGGGAAAAAATTAAATGGATGACCCAAGACATTTCCTAAAGCAGCTCTCTACCTTCTCAAATTTTGTGCCAATGCTGGTATGGCATACCATTCAGCACAGAGAAGAAGGAGCATGGATTACTTTCATGACAGAGTGCTTATTCTCTCCCCCTCACCTCTGAAATGGAATGTTGAGGAATTTTATTTTATAAAGTAATATAAAATATTCACATTAACTCTATTCCATGCAAATTCAATTTAAAATAAGCACTCTGTTTGTCCGGATCTCATCTAGGACATTTCAAGAAATGCTATAAAGTATATATTTACTTATTCCATGCTGTTTTAGACATGAGGAAAGAAAGCTGAAAACTAGCCTATGGCAGAGATTAGTAATTTTATTCTGATATTAATTTTGCCTTCTTTTATCAGAGACTCCTTATTTCACCAGACACAAGAGATCACCAGAATAAAACTAATCTCTCTCAATCTCCATTGTAACTAGTTCTTGCTATATGATGATGTATACAGTTGTCAATTGAGAATAAAATCAACCTAGTTGAGAACAAAGAAAATTATATTACCTGGGACTAAGTAGGATTATAGTCTAGAAAAACACAAATTTAAGCAGTCTTGAAAAATGTGCTCAAATGTTTTTCAAAATGGCAATAGTATATATATCAGGAATTATGACTGATGCTGGCAGAAGTTAAACTGCTTTATAAGAAAAGGATTGGGCATAACCTCAGTCTTTGGGTAGTTTGGAGGAAGGGATCCATTGCATAGAAAGTCAGCAGAGTTCAACAATGTTTCAGGAAATTTCAATTAGGCCCAGTCCAAAGGTCAGCTCACATGGGGAGGGCCCAACATGAGCATGTCTATAGCCTTATTCAAAGGTTCAGATATGCAAGTGTCTGAGACCTATTTTAACAATTCTCTTGACTCAGTTTTATGTGCCTTGAACCAATGCTTTTCCATTTTGATTTTCTTTCTTGACAAAGCAATAGATGTGAGCAGAAGAAAGGTGTATGACTTTTCTGTACTCTTCTTCCTGGATGAATTGAGAATGTGAGACCAAGCCATTGTGGATGGTGACAAGGACAATACCTCAGATGTAAGACAAAAAGACAAAGGCAAGGAAGCCCAGGATCACCGCTAGTTCAGCACCAGAGTTCTTGCCCACTGGCGGGAGCACAGGCAAAGGCCCAGGACCACCTGCATAGACCACCTCAGGAGCCCAGCCAAGAGCAGACCCAATATGGCTAACCATCAATCACAGAGGAACCCAGACCCAGGGAAAGGACTGCCTCCTGGGACCCCTGCAGGAGACCTGGCCTAAGTGAAGCCCGGGACCACCCTGAGTTCTGCACCAGAGCCCGTGTGGAACAGCAGAAGCACAGGCCAAGGCCCAGGACCACCTTCAGGGACCTCTGAGGGAGCCCAGCCAAGGTTAGGCCCAAGACTACTACCCACCAATCCAAGTACCCACAGGGGAACCCAGACCCCAACAACTAAGGCCCTGGACCACCCCCAGTTCAGCACCAAAGTCCCTGAAGATTTGAGGGAGCCCAGGCCCAGGGCTGGACCCACCACCTGGAATCCCTGAAGGAGTCTAGGCCAAGATCAGGCCTAGGACTGCCCTCACAGGGCTGTGTGATAGCCCAGGCCCAGGACCACCCCTGCACATAGTGGGGATCCATGCTGTTGTTCCCTTCCTGTATCCAACTTGTACACTGCAGCCATCCCCATGGTTTTGCCCATGTATTAGCCTCTACCTTGGGTCAACAGACAGGGCCTTCTGGCAGTGGACTGACAAAGTGCTGCATCTGCGATCAATCAGCCCAAAGTCATTGTAAGTCCCACCCTTTTAGTCCCATCTCTGAAAGTGTTTGCATCCATCTTGGGCCACTCCCACTACTATCTTGAGTTACCTCCACTACCACCGACACCATCTTTAGTGGCAGTAGTATCCATCTGGGGACACCTGCTGGGGACTGGAGGTGAAATCCAAAGTGAGACACAGGTAATCTGTAGTGTCAATACAAGATTATAGGATAGAAACTGCAATAACTCAGATCAGCATTGCAAAAAAGGAACATACAATAATCAATATGAAAAAAAAAAAAACCAAGGGAAGAAAGTGTCCCAAATAAACCAAGGTACAATAATAGAATCCATTGACAGCACAGCTGATGAAATGTCAGAGAAAGAATTCAGAATGTATGTAATTAAAATGATCTGCAAATTAAAGAATGACTTAAGTGAGCAATACAGGCAACATTGATCACTCCAACAAAGAGATAAGGGAGTAAATACAGGTAGCAAAATATTACTTCAAGAAAGATCTAGAGATTGTGAAAAAAATACAATCAGAAATTCTTGAAATGAAGGAAACAATACACCAAATAAAAAACTCAATAGAAAGCATCACCAGCAGACTAGATCACTTGGAAGACAGAACCTCAGATAATGAAGACAAAATATACAATCTTGAAAATAAAGTTGACAATACAGTGAAGATGGTAAGAAATCATGAACAGAACATACAAGAATTATGGGATAGCATCAAAAGACCAAATCTAAGATTTATCAGGATAGAAGTAGGCACAGAATTTCAAACGAAAGGAATGCACAATCTCTTCAATGAAATAATATCAGAAAATTTCCCAAACATGAAAAATGAATTGGAAAATCAAATACAAGAGGCTTACAGGACACCAAATGTACAAAATTACAACAGATCTACACCAAGACACATTATAATGAAAATGACCAGCATACAGAAAAACGATAGAACCTTAAAGGCTGCAAGAGAGAAGAATCACATTACATATAGGGAAAGACCAATTCAAATCTCAGCAGATTTTTCAACCCAGACCCTAAAAGCCAGAAGATCATGGAATAACATATACCAAGCTCTGAAAGAAAATGGATGCCAACCAAGAATCTTATATCCAGCAAAACTGAGCTTCAGATTTGATGATGAAATAAAAATCTTCCATGATAAACAAAAATTAAACAAATTAACACAAGAAAGCCTGCACTACACAACATGCTCAGCAAAATATTTCATGAGGAGGAAATGATAATCAATAGTGAAAATATACAAAGAGAGGAGCTACTAAAAAAAAGTCTAATCAAAGGAGAAACCAAGTCAAGGTAAAAACCAAAACTAATCCAAAATGACCAGGATTACAAATAATATTTCAATAATAACCCTGAATGTGAATGGCCTAAACTCATTAATTAAAAGACATAGACTGAAAGACTGGATTAAAAAAAAAAAAAGACCCAACAGTATGCTGCCTTCAGGAGACTCATGTCACAGGAAAAGACATCCACAGAACATACAAGTGAAAGGGTGGGAAAAAATGTATCACTCACATGGACTGCATAAACAAGCAGGAGTTTCCATCCTCATATCAGATAAAGTGGACTTCAAGCCAAAGTTAGTGAAAAGGGATAAAGAAAGATATTTCATATTTCTTAAGGACATAACAGTCTATGCCCCAAAAAATGGGGCATCTATGTATATCAAACAAATCCTTCTCAACTACAAGAATCAAATAGACCACAATATAATAATACTTGGTG
>PVHX01028365.1:0-18198 GCA_004024805.1 Geosciurus inauris | reverse complement strand
AGCATATCCAGAGGCTGCACTGTGCACTGGTGCTTGACAATTGATGTTTCTGAAGTGGCCATGAAGAACTGAGGTAGGAAACATCTTGAGGCAGCTATGCTACAGATGTTGTGCCAGAGCAGGGAGATCACAGCAAACACCATCATACTTTCCTATCAATTGCCTATTACATGATCTAGGGTGTACTTTGCAGAACATGAGTGAAAAAGACATAAAGAAGATTTTACACAGGGATATTCAAGTCAGAAAGCCAAAAGGGAGACTAACTTGCTTCTCCTTTGAGTCTGGCAGCTCATGTTACCAGTTTAAGTAATTCAGGAATCTAAAGAGGTTGGTTTGAATATATTCAGTGACAAAGTTTGGAGAATGAATTCCTGGGTAGCAGAGTGGAGGATTGGCTTCCATACTCCATGAGTAGAAATCTTTGGAGGCTCTTGAGATTCAGATCCCAGACAAAGATTGCCAACTACCAGGCCCTAGGGGTGTGCTGATTTTAGCTCCCCAGAAGAGACACCACTCAACAAAAATTTTGAGACCTGATTACACCAGTGCTCCACCTGCAGGAGCCACATAAAACTTTACAACAGTTCCATCCTGGGAATGCACCAATCTGGTCTGTGCATACAAAACTCCAATTGACAGTACTTCCCACTCTATCCTACCTCATACTGCTGAGAACGGAAATTGATACTTGTTTCAATCAGGTTCAGTCTTAGACCACTTCAGGTACAGCTCAGAGAGAAACACAAAAAGAAGAAGACTAACAATCCCCAGCCCTTGCTCTCTATCTCAGTATATAGCTCAAGAGTAAATGTAAGGAATGGACAGGTGGCCATGGACAGTGAACATCCATCTGTTTGATAATTTTGACTACCTCAGTGGAGACAAGTTCATTGTTTTTCATTAATAATATTTTATTCTTGCTTTCTTGTGTGTGTGTGTGTGTGTGTGTGTGTGTGTGTGCACGTGTGTGTGTTCTTACAATGGAGATTGGTTCAGCAACATATTACATATGTATATTTGTTCCTTCTTTCCTAACTTTTAGTATTTTTAAAAAGTTTTTATTTTTTCTTTTTAGTTATACATGACAGTAGAATGTATTTTGACATATCATAAGTATAACTTTCCATTTTTGTGATTGTACCTGGTATGGACTTACATTGGTCATGTATTTATATAAGAAGATAGAAAAGTTATGTCCAATTCATTCTACTGGCTTTCTTATTCCCACTACCCCCCGTCCCTTTATTCCTCTTTGTCTAATCCAGTAAACTTCTTGTCCTCCCCACACACACTTATTGTGAGTCAGAATCCATATTTCAGAGAGAACATTTGGCCTTTGATTTTCAAGGATTGGCTTACTACACTTATCACAATAGCCTCCAGTTCCATCCATTTACCAGCTAAGGCCATAACTTCATTCTTCTTTATGGCTGAGTAATATTCCACTGTTTTTATGCACCACATTTTCTTTATTCATTCATCTGTTAAAAGGCATGTAAGTTGGTTCCATACCTTAAGTTATTGTGAATTGAGTTGATATAAACATTGATGTGGCCATGATTTTAAGTCTTTTGGGTATATTCTGAGGTGTAAAATAACTGGGTCAAATAGTGGATCCATTTCAAAATTTCTGAGTAATCTCCATACTGCTTTTTAGAGTTTTTGTTCTCTCTGATATGTGGATGCTAACACACAATAAGGGAGATGGGGATAGAAGTTCAGTGGATTATCCAAAGGGAATGTAGGGAAAGCAAGAGGGGATGGGAATATGAAAGAAAATATAATGAACTAGACATAACTTTCCTAGGTTCATATATGAATACACAACCAGTGTAAATCCACATCATTATGTGCAACCACAAGAATGGGAAGTTATACTCCACGTGTGTACAATATGTCAAAATATATTCTACTGTCATGTATAACTAAAAAGGATAAATAAAAATTTTTAAAAATAAATTACGGAGAGATGTGGAGAGAAAGGAACACTTTTACATTGTTGATGGGATTTATTCAAATCAATATGGAGGTTCCTCAAATGACTAAACATGAAACCACCATATGACCCAGCTATACCACTCCTAGTATTTACCCTGAGAATTAAAATCATCATAGTTCAATGATACATGCATATCCATGTTCATAGCAGCACAATTCATAATAGCCAAGCTCTGGAACTAGCCTAGGTGCCCATTGACTGATGAACAGATAAAGAAAATAAGGTATATGTACACAATGGAATTTTATTCAGACATAAAAAAACAACAAAATTATGTCATTTGCAGGAAAATGAATGGAACTGGCGACATTATATTAAGTGAAATAAGTTATATGTAGAAGATTAAGGGTCATATCTCATTACATTTTATTAGTGTTTTCAGGTTTTCTATTTTTTCACAGTTGAATGTTGGCAAAGTGTATGTGTCCATGATTGTGTCTATTTTCCATGGCTATCATCATTTTTGGCAGGAAATGCAGAAGATAGGAAAAAGTAAAATAAATATGGGATGGAACTTATGAAAATAAAAGGGAAATCATTACAAAACAGAGACCAAGAGTGGGAGGTTGGTAGGGAGGGGGAATCACTGGGGAGTGAAATTGGCCAAATTATATTGTTATGTTTTATATTTTGTGCTTTAAAAATATGTAACAACCAGTCTAATAATTTTGAAGAAGTATAATGCACCAATAAAAATGTGGGAAAATATTAAACAAACCTTAATTATTGCATCTCAAAAAATAATTGTTATTAGTTCTTTAAATGTAGAGTAGAATTCAGCAGTGAGGATGTCTGGTGCTGGACTTTTATTTGATGATAAACATTTTATTATTGATTAAATACATTACATTTTATTAATATTTTCAATTTTTTCACAGTTGAATATTGGCAAAATGTTTATATACAGAAATGTGCCTATTTCCTATGGTTATTATCATTTTTGGCATATTTATTTTCAAAATCTCAAATGATTCTTTGTATTTCTGTAGTGTTCATTGCAAAGTCTTCCTTGTTATCAATGATTTTAGTTATTTGAATGTTTACTTTCTTATGTTTGGTTAGTTTTCATAAGTGTCTCTTAAGTTTGTCTATCTTTTTGAAGGATCGACTCTGCTATTTTCAGTATTTGTGTTGTGTGCCTCAGCCTCCTGAGCTGCTGGGATTACAGGTGTGTGCCACAATATCTAGCATGCCTTTCTCCAGATTGGTATTCTTAAATTTTTTTGTATGTTTTGATAATGAATACTATAGGGTGTATAATTTTGTCTTCCAAAAGGTAAGTTCTAACTCTCTGTAAATGATATTGGTCTAGCATGTCTTTCTTCACATTGGTAATTTTAAATTCTTCAAGTTTCCATTCCATGGTATGATCTCAAGTGAACATGACTTTTAATGAACATTATGGCTTACTTAATTATGTCTTCCAAAAATGTTAGTCTAGGTTCTAACTCCCTGTAAATGTGCTGCAAACTTATCTTGACATATTGTTCACTAAGGTATGATTAAAAATCTCAAGATACGATCAGCTTGGATTAAAGATGGGCTCTGAAGACACTGATGTCATTAAATGGTAAAGGAGAAGGATATTTGAGACAGATATGAAGAGAGAAGAAACCTATATTAAAATGGGTCAGAATTTGGAGTGATGGAAGTGAAGGAATGCCTAAGATTTCTGACAGCCAGAGAAGAAAAAATATAAACAGAGAATGAGAGTTATCATAACGTCCTCAGAAAGAAGCAACTCTGCTAAAACCTTCATTTCAGATTTGGGGTTTCCAGAAATGAGAAAGTGCAAATTTGTTGATTTAGTCCAAGAATTTTGTGATAAGTTTTTATGGAATATCAGTAATACAATACAAATATATCTGTATATTTTTAGATTGTCAATTTATTTTTTCAAAATAGTAGTTCATGAATTTTGCTCTCAGTTCATATAAAGTTTGATTTTGGTTGTGCAGAAACTAGATTTATACTGTCAAAATCAAAAACCAATTCTTCATGTTCAATTTTTATTAATCCTTCACATGCTTACTTTTTCATATTTTTTATCAATAATTATAATCATATATAATTGTGGGACTCATTTCTACATATTGGTTTGGCCAGTAATATTCACCATATTTATTCTTTTCTCGTTTCCTCCCTATCCCTTTCCTCTATTCTACTGATCTCCTTTCATATTTCATGGGATACCCTCCACCTTTTATCTTTTTCTCTCTAGCTTCCACATGATAGAAAAAATACAATGCTTGACTTTCTGAGTTTAGCTTATTTGGCCTAATATATGTTCTCAAGTTCCATTAATCCATTTTCTGCAAATGTCATACTTTCATTCTTCATTATAGCTGACTAAAACTCCACTATATAGATAGTGATATATAGTGATTATATCTATATCTATATATCTATATCTATATATACATATATCTATCTATATCTATCTATCTATATATCTATATATCTATATCTATATCTATATCTATATCTATATCTATCTATCTATATATATATATATATATATATATATAACATTTTCTTTATCCATTCATCCATTCATGAACAGAGGCTGGTCCCATTGTTTGGTTTTTATTATTTGTGCTTTTATAAACATGTGTATGTATGTATCACTATAGTATGCTGACTTTAATCCTTTAAGATAAATACCAAAGAATGATACAGCTTGGTCATTCTGTGGTTCCATTCCTAGTTTTTTGACAAATCTCCATGTTGATTTCCAGAGTGGTTTTACTAATTTGTAATCCCACCAACAGTGTGAAAGTGTTCCTTTTTCCCCCTACTCATCTCCAGTGTTTAGTATTGTTTGTATGTCATTTTAACTCGAGTGAGAAGAAATCTCAGTGTAGTTTTGATTTGCATTTATCTAATTACAAAAGATTTAGAATATTTTTCATATATGTATTGGTCATTTGTATTTCTTCTTTTGAGAAGTGTATATTTAGTTTATTTGCTAATTTATTAAGTTGGTTACTTGTGGCGTTTTTGATGTTAAGTTTTTTGAGGTTTAAATATCTGTCATTAATCTTCTGTCAGAAAATCAGCTAGCAAAGACTTTACTCCATTCTATAGGTTCTCTCTTCACATTCTGAATTGTTCACTTTGCTGTACAGAAACATTCAAATTTAACCCATCACATTTCTTTTAATTATTTTCATTCTTTATTATTATTATTACTTCTATTAATTTTGGGTTCAGTTTGTTCTTGTTTTTCTGATTTTTGAAGTGCAGCAATAGGTTATTTATTTGAGATCTTTCTGCTTTGTCAATGCAGGCATAGATAAATATAAATTCCCTCTTTGTATTGGTTTTATCGTATTCCATAAATTTGGGTATGCTGGGTGTTCATTTTTTTCTTACATTTTTAAAAATTTCTTCTTGAATTCTTCCTTTATTTTTTCTAGAGTAAGGTGTTTATTTTCTATGTATCTACTAGTTTTCCATTTATTTCTTGTCATTAATATCTAATATTATTATTGCATTTTGGTTGGAAGACATACTTAATGTGATTTCAATTCTGTTGAGAATTCTGTACTCTATCATATTATCTATCCAGAAGAATGTTCCATATGCTTATGAGAAAATTATCAGTATTGGAATAGAATGTTCTGCAGAGAGGTATATTAGGTCCCTCTGGTTTAGGTTGCAATTTAACTCATATTTTCTTGTCCATTTTCTGTCTGGAGAATATGTCTGTTGCTTAAAGTGGACTGATAACACTCACAAATACTGCATTAGTGTTCTAATATTGAATAAATATATATTTAGAATTTTTATTTTCTCTTGAATAATTGACCATTTTGCCATTATAAAATGGAATTTCTTATCTCTTTTTACTTTTGATTTAAAGTCTATTTTATCTGATGTAAGTATGGATACTCATGTTTTATTTTTATTCATTTTGCATGTAATATTATATTTAATTCCTTTATTTTTAGTCTATCTGTATCATCAAAGGTGAAGTGAGTTTCTTGTCAACAATATTTAGTTCAGTCCTATTTTACAAGTTTATTCACTATCTTTTAATTGGGTAATTTAATCAATTTACATTGTATTCACTCTGTCATTTAATTATAAAATTCAATCAATTCATATTCAAAGCAATTAACTGTACTTAACATTTTACTGTAGTCACTTTATAACTTGTTCTATAATTTCTTTGCAATTACTGGTTAAGACAATTTTTTCACCACTAAGATCAAAAGACCTGACAAAAGCAATTTTAGAGGAGAAAAAGTTAATCTGGGGCTCACAGTTTCAGAGATCTCAGTCCATAGATTGTTGGTCCTATGGCTTTGGGCCCAAGGTGAGACAGAACATCATGGAAGAAAGATATGGAGAAGGAATGCAGCTCAGGCCAAACAATCAGGAAGCACATAAAGAAACTTGCTCATCATGAAAAAAATATAAACCCAAGGGTACACCCTTGGCTAGCCACCTCCTTCAGTCACACACTACCTGCCTAGAGTTACCACAAAGTTAATCCCTATTAGTGGATTAATGCACTGATTAGGGTAAGGATTTCATAATCCAATCATATCACAACAAACTTTCTTACAGTATTTTACGTATGAGCTTCTGGGGACAATTCATATCTAAACCCTAACAGTTCTGTTCTTTCTTGTCTATTATGACCTTTTTTTTAATGATTAGTTAATTTACTCTACTAGTTTGTGTTGGCAGCAGTGAGTGTATCATTGCTTTGAACTTCACAGATACATAGACTGACAACTCTCTTGGGAATTTCTCAGTGTGAAAGTGCGGATCGATAACTGCCCAGTTGATGGTGATGCCCTATTAAATGGGGGATTCTATTCAAGCTACAGAATTTATTAGTTCAATAACCTTGAATTCAAATGCTAGTGGCCTGGAGGTTGAGAGTTATGGGTGCAAGTTGATAAGCCCTAATGGGGCTCTTTTATCCTTAGCTTTGGTTTTGTTTATCTTGAAGAAGCTTTCTCACAATAAATCCTTTTAATGTTTAAGCCTATATAATGAATGTGTTGAGCTTACTCATGGTCAGTCTCTCTCTACCAGAGGCAGGCTGATCCACTGGACCCCACTTTTACTATTTTTGTTTCTATTTGTCTGTTTTTCTTAATCCCCTTGCTGCCTGGTTCAGGGAAACTGAGTAAACATCATGCTGGTTGCAACAAGTATTTTAACAATTTTCTTACTATTTTTGGATTTTTGTTTCATAAATTTTTGTTTTTTAGTTATAATGAGGGTACCAAAAATCTAATTTGATTATAAGAAGCTATTGTGAAAGAATAGAACTTAACACTATTATATTTTTTAAATTAATGAAAAAATACTAATAAAAAGCTCAACATTTTCTCTTTATTCTTTCCAATATTGTGAATTTTTGAAATCCTAATTTCTGTCTTTCTGTATTGCCTATTTCTTAACGTACTAATACAGCTTTATTTAATTTAATTTTATTTTCATTGCAGTTAAAACCAGGGACACTGAGCTACAACTTTATTTTTTATTTACTTTATATTTTGAGACAAGGTTTTGCTAAGTTGCTGAGAACTCACGAAGTTACTGAGCCTTATTTCAAAATTGCTATTCTCTTGCCACTGCCTCCTGAGTTAATACAACATGTTTATAATATTAGAACATTATGAATTTTTATGTATAGAGTCACTCTCAAAAGTTTTTTCCTGATGTTTTTGATGTTTTCATCTTGATCATTAAGGGTCTTTTTCAGTTTAAAAAGCTACCTTTAGTATTTTTTCTGGGAGAAGTCTGGTGGAGATATATTCTCTCTCTCTCTCTCCTTTCTCTCTCTCTCTTGCTCTCTCTCTCTCGCTCTCTCTTGCTCTCTCTCTCTCTCTGTCTCTCTGTCTCTGTCTTGGAATAACTTTATTTCTCTTTCATTTCTACCTTTAGCTTCACCATGTACAACACACTCATTTGGCAATTCTCCCTTCCATTCTGTGAAAACCTCATGCCATTCTCCTGAACTATAAAATTTTTATGGAAAAGTCAGCTGTCAGGAAAATTGAGAAACAATGTATTTTGTGTTTTTTCTCCAATGAATTTTGTTTTTATCTTTTATCATTAAGAGTTTGATTATGATATGTCCTGGGGAAGACCTTCCCAAGTTAAATTTGCCATTTAATCTTTGAATTTCCAGGACTTGGATATTTGTAGTATTCTCTTGGTGTTTTGGTCAGTTTTTTTGCTGCTGTAAGCAAAAGACCTGACAAGAACAATTTTGGAGGAGAAAAATCATTTAGGGGCTCACTGTTTCAGAGCTCTCAGTCCATAAAAGGCTAACTGCCTTCTTTGGGGTTTGAGATGAGGCAGAACATCATGGTAGAAGGGAATGGCCGAACGAAGCAACTGGAGCATGTTACCAGGAAGAAGAGAGATATCCTTAATGAAGGACAAAATATAACCCCCAAGGGTATGCCCCCACCAACCAACTTCCTCCAGCTACCACCTACCTGCCTATATTTACCACCTAATTAATTACTATCATAACATTAACACACTGATTAGATTAAGACTCTCATAACCCAATCATTTCACCTCTAAACTTTCTTGCATTATTTCACATAAGAGATGCTGGGGGATAATACATATCTAAACCATTATACTGAGTTTGAAATATTTTCTGTTCTGATGTCTTCTTTCTAATCTGTTGGGATTCTCAAGTCACACATGAACACCAATAACTTGAATATTCATTGTTTTAATTCTCCCCCAAATAACCTTAATCTTTCTTAATTTCTCTTCAAACTGTGTATTTTCAAATAGCCTATCTTCAAGCTCACTAATTCTTTCTTCTGTTTGATCTGTCCTATTTGTATCTTACATGACATTTTTATTCTCTCAGCATATTTTTCAGCCAAGGGATTTGTTTGATATTTTTAGTTGCAATAATCGTTCTGTTACATTTCTGTTAGAATATTGAATTATTTATCTGATTTCTTGCTACTCAATGAATTTCCTTAAAATGGAATTTTAAAATTATCCACTTGAAATTTTGCCTATACTGGTTACTATCCAGTTGGTTTCTGGTGCTTTATATGGACTATTTGATGAGGCCATGAAACCCTGAAAGGAATTGATATTTGGCGCACTGCACCATATTGCCATTGAAACATTATATATTCAATCTGGTCTTAATGATCAAACTTTTTCTGTGCCTGATTTTCTGAACTTCTAAAACTATTTTCTCTGAGTGTATAAATAGTTCTATTATTTCATCATGAGATTTTGCCCTTAGTCCAGGATGAATGTGAGTCTACCTACCATTGGTATGATTTACTATTTCAGCACAGGCATGTCCCAAATACACAGTTGCATTTTTTAGAATAAGCCAACATACAATAGTCTGTTCCACCAAGCCTGTACTTGAGGCCTGGAAAGGTCCCACTGCCACATCCACAGTTGCCGGTCTGTTTTTAGGCATTGGAAGTTTCTGTCTAGCTCTGGGAATAATCACTGTGGAATGACAAGTTCCAGGCTCACATGCAATACCTGTGGCAACCAATGCTGAAAAACTGTCATATTCTGATTCTATAGTATGATTGGATGAGCACAGCACTGGATTCAGATAAAGGCAACACTGCAGTGAGCTTGTGCTCCAACCACACCAAGGATATGCTTGCCAGAAGTCAAGTACAATAGAATGTAGTAATGTGTCTCCAGCTAGCATTGTGGCTGTTTCAAAGGTTCCTTCCTCTGGGTCATGGATAGCCGTTAGAGGCAGGTCAATATCAAGTTTAAACATCCCTTCACTAAATTCCAGGATAAAGTCCTGAGCTTAATACCCTGTCCTATCTCTGGTAAATGGGGTATTCTTCTACGATGTGCTTCATGAGATTTGGTTCATTTTGTTGAAGGCAAGCCCTAGTCTACAAGTGTGAGGCTAAACTATGTTGTGCCAAGCTTAAAGTCTTGCACAGACTCAGAAATGCTCCTAGGTCTACACTATAGCTGTAGGTGATGTAGGCCAAAACATGGATGTGCACATATGGCACATTCTTCCCATGGTTTTGGAGAAGTTTAATAGTCTAAATCTGTGAGCACTGATTTAGGGAATAGCTATACTTTCTGAAGTTGGCAAAAATGTAGTAGAGTCAGTCTAACACAAATCTAGATTTTACCTGGGTTTACATGGACCAATTCAGTCTGAGAGAAGTGGTTCCCAAAGTCCAATTCAAGATTAACAATGAGGGCTAGGGTTGTGGCTCAGTGGTAAAGCACTTGCCTTGTACTGGGTTCGATCCTCAGCACCACATACAAAAAAATACATAAATAAAATAAAATAAAGGTTTAAAGAAAACAATTAACAATGATGCAGGCCAAAATCTAAGTCTGTTCTGGCAGCATGCATGTCAATATCTCATAAAAACTCTAAAGACTCTGCAGACTATAACTTAGGTATAGGGAAATTTTATTTCTGCCTGTTGTCAGGTCTCAAAATGGAATGTCCTATTCCGAGCTCCAAGGTGAAGTCAGGCTGACTTTTGTGCCCTGCTCACCAGTGGGTGAAATCATGTTCCCCTCTCAGTTGCTAAGGATGTTGGAGGAATGGAAGATACAAACAACCACCTGGCTATCACTTGCTGTGGCTCAGACTACAGCTACTAAGGCTGAGAGTAAAGGTCATGGGTCTCTACCCTTTACATTGTTTTTGTGGAAGGCCTGGTATTTTGTTTCAAGCTGAATATTTGTATTTAACAAAATTGTCTTGTCCAAGTGGAAGGTGTCTTTCAGCATACTACTTGACATTGGAGGATGTGTGATGCCAACAATTCTTTCACTCTTGCCTTATTCTTTGAACCATTTTTTTTATTATAATAAATTCAAATACTACGGTGACTCATCTGGCTTACATATCTTTTGTATAGATTGTTTCATGCATAAATAGCTATTAAAAGTGGTTGTCTTTGTGGATACAATAGTTGGAGGATCTTAGCCATCATCTTGTCTGACCCTGGCTTATCAGTTTTGTTTGTTTGTTTTTTTTTGAATTATAACACTTAAATATATGCTCTTAATGATGGTCAAGAAAAAAATCTAGGACCAGATGTATTCTCAGCTAAGTTATACTGGGCCATTAAAGAAAATCTAATATTAATCGTCCTTAAGTTATTCCATGAAATAGGAAAGAGAGACCATTGCCAAAACATTATATGAAACCAATATCACCTTGATACTCAAACCAGAAAAAGACATATCAAGGAAAGAAAACTTCAGGTTTTCAGCTACATTGAGATTTCATCTCATTCCAGTCAGAATGACAACTATCAAGAATACAAATTTCAATGTGTTTGTATGGATGTGGGATAAAAATGTATGCTTATGGATTGTTGGTGGGACTGCTAATAAGTGCAACCACTCTGGAATGCATGGAGATTAATTTAAAAATTAGGAATGGAACCACCATATGATCCAGCTATCTCATTCCTTAATATATATTCAAGAGATCTGAAGTCAGCATACTATAGTGACACAGCCACACCAGTAATAGCAGTACAATTCACAATAGCCAAGCTATGGAACCAATCTAAGTGCCTTTCCACCAATGAATGGATATAGAAAATGTGGTATATACACACAAGTGTATTACTCAGTCATAAAGAAGAATAAAATTATGGCATTTTCTGGTGGTGGGAGGTATTAAATCAATAAAGAAGGGTGATCGATGGGCTAGATTAAGAGATTAGGGGAAGGAAGAAGATGTGAGATAAGGGGAAAAAAGAGTAATGAATCTCATATAACTTTCCTATGTACATATATGAATATAACGCAGTGGGTCAGACTATCATGTATATCCACATAACATTAACCAAAAAGAAAAAAAAAATAAATAGTAAAAATATCAGTAGAGAGGAAGGAAGGGAATAGGGAGAGGGAGGAGAGGAGGGAAAGGAAAATAACTGGAGACTGAATTTGAGAAAATTAGATTCCATGATTTTTTAAAATATTTTTTAGTTGTCAATGGACCTTTATTTTATTTATTTGTATGTGGTGCTGAGAATCCAAACCAGTGCCTCACTCATGCTAGGCAAGTGCTCTACCGATAAGCCACCAACCCCAGCCCAGATTCCATGATTTTTTAAAAACAATTTAGTGGCAGATGGACACAATAACTTTACTTTTTTTATTTATGTGGTGCTGAGGATCAAACCCAGTGTCCCATGCATGCAAGGCTCGCACACTACCACTAAGCCACAACCCCAGGCCCTCCATGTTTTTTTGTTTGTTTGTTTAATAATGGATATTTATTTATTTGTTTATATGTGATGTTGATAATGGAATTCAGGGCCTCACACATGCTAGGCAATTTCTCTACCACTGATGTACAACCCCAGCCCAAATATTCCATTATTTTTTCACATCAAGAAGTGCCTTTTATTGCTTATAGTCATCTAGAATTAAAACATGAATTGTATTGGTATGTATAACCAAAAATAATTTTAAAAGCACACACACACACACACACACACACACATATATATATATATACATACAAATATAATCAATTTTTCAGGTTATATGTGTCTAAAAATTTTTCAGTATTTTCTAGATTTTTCAGGTTATTGGAATGCATATTTTCAAAATAGCTTCTAATGATCCTCTAGATTTCAGAAAAGACTATGCTGATATCTTCTTTTTCAAAAAAATCTGTAATTCTGTTTATGTAAGTCTTCTCTTTTTGTTAATTTGACTAATGATTTATCACTCACATTTACTTTTTTTTAAATAGTTTTTTAGTTGTAGATGGGCACAATACCTTTATTTTATTTTTTTGTGGTGCTGAGGATCGAACCCAGTGCCTCACGCATGCGAGGCAAGCGCTCTACCACTGAGCCACAATCCCAGCCCCCACATTTACTTTTTTCAAAGAATCAACTCTTCATTGCATTGACCCTGTGTATTGATTTTTTAAATTCTCAATTTTTAAAAATTTTGCTCTGATATTTATTACTCTCTGTATTTTACTGATTTTGAAATTAGATTATTCTTTCTTTTATAAGATCCTGAAATGATGCATAAATTTATTTATTAGTGACTTCTCTATTTTTTTAATATCAGCATTCAGTGGTATAAATCTTTCTCTTAGAGCTCTCTAAAGCAGTTAAAATCTTTCTCTAAAGCAGTTCTTTCATACAGTTCCAGATATTTTGATACATTGCAAATCTGTTCTTATTTGTTTCTAGAAATTTATTGATTTCTTCTCTTCTATTATCTAATCTTCATTTAAAATATTATTGTTCAATTACCATGTCTTTATGTGTTTTCTGTTGTTTTTCTTGATGATTTCTGGTTTGATTCTATTATTATAGGATGAACAGAATTATATCTTCTCTATGTATTTAGCAAGACTTACATTATGACATAGAATGTAATCTATTTGGGAATAAATGTTCATGAACTTCTGAAAAGTAGGTAAATTCAGGTGTTCTGGACTGGGATATTTTCCGCATATCTATGAGGTCAATTTGATCTACATTATTATTTAGATCAATTTTTTTATTGATTTTATGTTTTGATGTCCTGTCTATTGGTGATGACTGTTTTGAAATCACCCAGAATTATTTTATTGGGGTATATCTGGGATTTAATATCAAGAAATGCATTTAATTTAATTATGTAAACTGACATTTGATTAATATATATTAAATATTGTTGTATCTTTTTGATGGATTACTTTCTTTATAGATATGTAATAACCTTCTTTGGCTCTTCTAATTAATTTTTGCTTGACATATGCTTTGCCAGGTATATATATGTAAAGAGTAGCTAACCTTGCTTCTTTTCAGTCTCCATTTGCATGGAATATTTTTGTTCTATCTTTTTGATTTCAGCTTATGGGTGTCTTTTTGTGTGTGTTAAGTCTCTTGCAAACAACATGTAGTTGGATTTTGTTTGTTGATGCATTCTGCTAATCTAAATATTTTTAAATTATGAAGTTGAGAGCATTTATGATAATCATTATTATGTATATGTGTTTGTAATTTCTGGCTGTTTTGGTTTGTTCACTATAATTAATTCTGTCTTGACTTTCATTTTATTGTTTCCTCTACTAGTGATTTTCATCTATTGGAGAGATTTATTTTCTTGAATATTTGGGGGATCCTCTGTGTGCAGTATCTTTGAATATTCTTTGTAGTGCTGGTTTGTGGCCATCAATTTTTTTGGTTTATTTTTTTTCATGGAAAGTTTTTTATTTCCCCATAAATTTTGAAAGAGAGCTTTGCTGGGTATAGCAATCTCGTTTGACAATAGTTTTCTTTGAGTTGAGATATCTCATTCCAAGCCCTTCTTGATTTTTAGGGTCTGAATGGGGAAGTCAGAAGTGAGCCTTATTGAACTGTCTCCAAATGTGGCTTAATATTATTCCCTTGTAGCTATTTATTTATTTTTTTGTTCATGTGTATTTTTGGTACTGGGGATTGAACTCAGTGGCACTCAACCACTGAGCCACATATCTAGCCCTATTTTGTATTTTATTTAGAGATGGGTCTCACTGAGTTCCTTAATGCCTTGCAGTTGCTGAAGCTGGCTTTGAACTCGCAACTCTCCTGCCTCACCCTCCAGAGTCACTGAATTACAGACCATGCCACTGCAACAGGCCTGGGTAGCTTTTAATATTCTTTCCTTATTTACTATTTTAGGTATCTTGATTATGATATGCCTTTGAGAGTTTCTATTCTGATACTGTGTATTTGAGGTCTGTTATTGTTTAGATGTGTGGAATCCCCCAAAAGCTCATTTGTGAGACAATGCAAGAATGTTTGGAGGTAAAATGGTTGGTTTATGAGAGCCTTAACCCAATCAGTAAATTGATCCTCTGATAAGATTAATTGGGTGGTAATTGAAAGTAGGCCACTGGCTTGTAGAAGTGAGTCATTATGGGTGTGCCTTTGTGGTTTGTATTTTATTACTGAGGAGTACTCTCTCCATCCTTGCTTCCTGGTGCCATGTCCTGAGTTACTTTCTTCTGCCACATAGCCATGATATTCTGCTTCACTTGAAGTCACAAAGATTGGTGTCAGCTATCTATGGACTAAGACCTCTGAAACCATGAGCCTCAAAATAAAATTTTCCTCTTCTAATCATTCTTGTGGAAATGTTGCTCACAAAAATCAGAAAGCTAATTAAAATGGAGTCATGTGTATTTCTTTTATGTGGATATTTATCTCATTTCTGATGTAGGGAAAGATTTGTTACTACCTTACTGAAGTAACAGATAGTTCAGTATCTTACTGAAGATAGTTCTAAAAATATTTAGCCTGTATCTCCATGTTCTCTTCTGTCCCAATGATTCTCAGGTTTGTTCTCTTGTCCTAGACTTCTTGTATACACTTAGACTCTTGTATGCTCTTTTATTTTACACCGTTTTACATAGTGAATATTCAAGGCCATATACTCTGTCTTCAAGGCCTGAAGGTCTATCATTGAGGAATGACATTCCATTTTCTATGCAACTTAATTTATTGTTGATGCATTCAATTGAATTTTTTAAATTTTATTTATTCTGTATTTAATTTCTGGGAGTTATGATTAATTTCCTTTCATTATCACTATTTCTTTATTGAAATTATCTTTCATCTCCATTTGTTCTATTAATTTATTATCTAGATCTTTCTAGTGATCTATTATGATTCTTTGTGTCATATATAGTATATAGTAATATATACCATATATTACACATTCACAATATATTATAATCACAATATAGAATATGTACCTATATTGCATTCTCATATCATATATTATATATTCATAACATATGTCATGTATTCACAATATATAGCCACAATACATAATACAAGTGCACTGCATCATGAATTATAACATGTATAATATTTTGTCATATATATTATATAGTACATATCACATATATAATGATATGCACACTACTCATATATTATATCAGATACAATATATCATATGTTATATATCACTTATTAAACCATTTAAATATTTATTAAATATTTCATATATTATATGTAATGTATGTAACATGATCATATAATTACATGATCTATAATGGATAATAAATGATGGATATGATCTATATCTACAATATATGATATGATTTTATTATATATTATATGATAACGTATGATATATGATCATACATGATCTAAAGTATATTTCATGTATCATATAGGATATGAATATGTATATATTATATATGATCCATAAGATATAGTTCATATTTTGCATAGTATATGACTGTATAATATATGTTAATTTACATGATATACTATGAATGTTATATGACATGTACAATATGTACTCTAATATACAATATACAAATATGTATAATACCAAACATATTTCATATGATGTAATATGCATAATATTTATATGTATTGCAAGTATGTCAGATCATATACATTATATATTATAAAATAGATGCTATAACATATATTGCATGCTTTATACCATGTTAGATGCAATATATGATATTATTAATAATATATTATATTGATTATATATGATACACATGTGCATATATCATATAAAGATGTTTACATTACACACAACCTATACTATCATAATGTATTATAATATACATATTTTATCATGAACAACATATAAAAATCATATGTAACACAATTTGTTACATATGATATAGAATATATGTACATGTAACATATAATATGTATGATATATTATTGATAATATTTACAGTATTATATGTAATATATGATATAGCATGTATGTGTATAATATATAAAATAAGATAGTACACATATATTATATATATGTCCTATATAAATGTTTTATACTGTGCAGAATATGTGCATATATGTTATACTATATATAGGATATAATATGAATTTAAATTATACATAAATATATATTATATAACATGCATAAAGTATAACATTTCATATAAAATTGGAGATATGGATTTCCCATATGCCATATATATCATATGATATTTTATATTTAATATGATACACAATATAATATATATAACAGGATATACAATACACAATATAATATACTTATGTTGTGTATTATGCACATATATTATTATATACTATATATGGCATAATGTATGATAGAAAAATATTAGGGTTATAAATTTTTCCTTATTAACTATATATTATATGCATTATGTTTATATACAATCATATATTTTTCATTTTATATAGCATAATGAGATATACTATACTATGCATTGCATTATACAAATATGTATCATATATGACATCAAATATTTCATATTTAGCAAGTTGTATGTAATACATTTTATATAGTGTATCTGATTTAGTATATATGTACAATTCTATGATTTACAATTTAAAAATTTAGATTTGCTATGGTTCTGTCCCTATTTCTTTTATTTTCTATTTATATTCTTCCAGTTCTTCTCACTGTTTTCTCTATTTCTCTTGTTCTCTGTCTCATAGAATTTTAACTTTGGGGCAAGCAAGCTTCTATGTTACTTATACCCAAATGGAGTGATCCTCATGCAAATAAATGAAGTCACTGGCTGATAGCCTGACAGTTACAATGTAACCTGAGGACCATGAATAATGATAAAGATGTGTACCTTCAAATCAATATTCTGATGCCTCCTAACGGCTACCTGAGGGAGTGTGAAAATGGATGTTCTTCTACCAGAGTATTCAGATTACTACAGATCTAGTTTATACATTCATTGTAGCTTTGTGAGAGTAGTCTGTTAGAGGCACATGGCTAATTTATATCCAAATTCTTGATAAATTTTAAAGTAATAAAATGTTAGTTGTTTTAAGACATTACTTTAAGGCCACCTTTTGAATGGTAATATATAACTACTATGGTATCAAACCAAACCTGTCATATCATGCCCTACTACATGGAAGCTGTCAAAAGCACTAATTACTTCATAGTTGTCCCACAAGTTTCATCATGAAGTTTCAGAAGAAAGGGACTCTTAAAATTGGGCTAACTTCCCTGGAACTCCAGCTAAGTAGGTTGGTAGGTAGGTTGATAGAAGATAGGTATAAAAATATATGAATATACAGATGATATAAAGATAGATGGATAGATAGCTGATAGATAGGTAGATAGGTGGTACAAACAGCAGTTACATAACTTACCTTTTACTATTGCCTCAGGAAGAAACTAGCAATTTGCCATTATCATATTTTTCTTTTTCTTTTTTTTTTTTCAGATTTTTCTTCTTCTATATAAAATTGTTGCAT
>PVHX01028364.1:0-18207 GCA_004024805.1 Geosciurus inauris | reverse complement strand
CCCAAAAGCTCATGTGTGAGACAATGCAAGAAGGTTCAGAGGAAAAAAGATTGGGTTATGAGAGCCTTAACACAATCAGTACCTTGTCCCCTGATGGGATTAACTGGGTGGTGACTATTGCTGGAGGAGCTGGTTCATTTGGGGCATGCCTTTGGAGTACATATTTTGTATTTGGCAAGTGGAACCTCTCTCTCTGCTTCTGATCATTATGTGAGCCATTCCCTGTGCTACACTCTTTAGCCATGACATTCTGCCTCACCTTGAGCCCTGAGGAATGGAGCTGGTTGTCAGTGGATTTAGACCTCTGCAACCATGAGTCCCCAAATAAACTTTTCCTCTCCTAAAATTGTTCTTGTGGGTTTTTTAGTCACAGCAGCAAAAAAAAGCTGACTAAAACATTATTAAATAAATTTACTAATATTTTGTATAGGATTTTGCTTCCATGTTCACAAGTAAGATTATTCTGGAATTTGTCCAGTTTTTTTTTTCTTTTTTCTTACTGATTTTGTTATCATTCAGCTTGACCTCATAAAATGAATTCCAGCATTTCTGTTCTGATCTGAGTTTGCATATGATTGGAATCATCTGTTTGCTAATGCTCTGCTAGCGTTCATTTGTTAAACCTTCTGAAACTACTTGTTTGTTTTACTGGAGAAAATTTTATGTACCATTGCAATTTAATTAATGATCTGAGACCATTAGAAAATTTATATTATTCTGAGTTGGGCTAATCTTTTGTTTTCAGAGGAACTTGTTTGTTCCTCTAGTCTTCATATATAAAGTTGTTCAGATTATATATATATTCCCATTACTTCTATGAGTAGTCCCTCTTTCTCATTTCTAATAATGATTATCTGTATTTATGATCATTTTCACCTGAATTTTATCTCTTTCTATCTTTTTTCTGTTGGTACCATGGTTTGAACCCAAGGGCACTTAACCACTGAACCACATCCTAGCCCTTTTTATTATTTATTTTGAGACAGGGTCTCACCAAGTTATTCATGGCCTTACTAAGCTGCTGAGCCTAGCTTTGAACTTGCAATCCTCCTTACAGGCTTGAGCCTCTATGCCCGGTTCTTTTTTAATCTTTTAAAATGAGTCCTTTTGAATCTTTTTTGACTTGGTCAGGCCCCTCAATTTTACCTTGGTTTTCATTTGCTTATTACTTCCTTAACATTTCTTTATTTATTTATGGCACCAGGGATTGAACCCACGGGTGCCTTACCACTGAGTCACATTTCCAGTCCTTTTTAAAATTAAAAAAATAATTTGGGTGGGGTGTTACCGGAGATTGAACTCAGGGACACTCAACTACTGAGCCACATCCCCAGCTCTATTTTGTATTTAATTTAAAGACAGTGTCTCACTGAGTTTCTTGGTGTCTCGCATTTGCTGAGTCTGGCTTTGAACTTGCAATCCTCCTGTCTCAGCCTCTCGAGTCACTGGAATTACAGGCATGTGCCATCATTCCTGACTATGTTTTTAATGAATGCTGGGTTTGATATATCTATTAGCTCAAATTTGTGTATTCTTATATCATTTGCAACCTTACTGACTTTTGTCTGATTTATCAGTCAATTATTGAGGGAATTAAACTTTATGATGGTAAATTAGAGCATTTGAGCTCTCCTAATCTTTGTTTTGCATGTTTTGACATTATGTTATTAGATGCTTACAAGTCTGGAATTGTTATATGCTCCTGGTAAACTGAAATTTTTACCATTCTATAAAGGACCCAAATAAGATCATTAACAATAATGTATTTGAATTTATTTTTGTTAGCTAATCTTGTAATTTGACTTTGCTTTGCTTCTTTTCATCTTCTTTGTTGTCTTATTTTAAACCAAGTTATTTTTCTTTGATCAATATTTCATTTCTTTTTTGTGTTAACTCTAGAAATTATCATGTGTATGTTTTACCTAATGAGTTTAAAAATAGTTAATATCTGCAGTATTCTCTAACAGTACAACTGTGGGCTTCTTTAACTCAACCGTACCTCTCCTGACTCCTAGACTATTTTTAAAGGTTAGTAATTCTCCAAATCAAAGGGTGTTCTTGTTTTAACACATGAGTCTGTTTAAGCTATTTCACTCCTCTTCTCTGTATCCTGGCTTTTGTATGTTTGATATTCATTTTGGATGTTTGGTTTCTTTCTGAAATGCATTGTTCAGAAGCCTCCATTTGGAGGCTGTACTTGTAGTGGTCTTTCAGCTTGTGTTTGTCTGCAACTGGTTTACTTTTCCTGCCATTTTCAAAGATAGACTTGTTCACACTATGTCTCTAGCTTAATGACTATTTTTCTTAATTTCTTCTTCCTTAGGAGATGCTAATCTTCTGACCAACCCCTGGCTGACAGTTTGTTTGAGAAAAGGCATGTTCACTATATTTCCTTTCAAATGATCTCTATTTTTAAAATACTATTACTTATTTACCAAGTGTTCTCTCTTTGCCATACTGTATGCAAGGCATAGATCTTGTTTTATTTATTCTTGCTGGAATTCATTGTGATTCAGAAATGTGAAGAAATGTTCATTCAATTTCTCACTAAATGTTGCAGTCTCAGATTCTTCCTGGTAGTTCCTTTTTAGATTTCTATTAGTTGTGTGTTAGGCTTTCCCATTCTACCCTCCATCTCTTTTAATCACTTTAACATTTTAATCTCTCTTTGCGCAACAGTCTAGTAATTTCTTCAGGTCTGTCTCCTCATTCTTCTAGTATACCAAGGTTATTATTTTATTTGTAATATTTTTTATTCCATGATAGATATTATTAAGTCTTTATCAAATCTGCCTTGCAGTTTTTTATAATTTCCTGTTTGTAATCATAGATTAGATATATTTATTTATTGCCTAAACTATGCTAAATTTTTTTATATTTTATAATGATTATTTCTATAATTTGCAATCTTTTTGGGTCTGATACTGTTGTCTTTTTCTTCTGTTACAGTCTTTCACTCATTTGTTCATTTTTCTTTGTGGAAGGAGGGTATTGGGGATTGAACTCAGGGGTGCTCTACCACTAAGCTATATCACCAGTCCTTTTTATTTTTAATTTTGAGACAGAGTCTCCCTTAGTTGCTGAGGATGGTCCCAAACTTGAGATCCTCCTGCCTCAACCTCCCAAGCTGCTGTGCCCAGCTCATTTGTTCATTTTAAAATAGTATTTCCTCATTTGTTTGATTGGTTTTTTAAAGGATGGTACTTACCTGTGAGGATTCTTTGAGGATTAATTTAAGGTACAGAAAATTTGTGTTTGCTTCCACAAGAAGACAACCCAGACCACTTTTAACTAAATTCTTAACTTGGCTTTTTTGGGGGCCACAATATAGGTGAATTCTATTGTCAGTTCCTTGTGAGGGGCTAACTATTATTACAAGTTACTATTATCATTTGAAGATGGAATTTTCACTCTGCTAGGTAGGTGATATTCCATCTTCTCCCAAGGCATGCAAGTTTCTTTAAGTTATCTTTGGTGGGCATTCTTTTAAGTTCCCTTTTCATCATGGGCCTTTCTGGCCATGGGCCTAGGCTTCCCAAAGGGTAGGAGGTGGTATATCCAATTCTTTCTAATTAGCCTAGGCTTAGGCTTTGTTTTCATTCTCTTTGCATGGCTGACTAAAATCAGAGCTTCAGAGAACCAGAAATTGGCAAATGTCCTCAACATGTCTGGTCAACATCCTCTCTTCCTTACATATATACGCTACTTATTTTCCATTTAATCATTTTTTCTTTGTTTAAAATATTTTGTATTTTTCTTTTGAATGGAAAGGTATTTTTTTTGCACCATTGACTTCGACATATTGATAGCAAATGGAAGGATCATTAAACCTTATCTTCTATGAAAAAATTCTTTCCGGAACTTATGAAGCCAGGGGACAATCATTATGCTTATACCTGCCCTGACATTAGTAGAATGCAATCAGCATTTAGATTAAAATCTATATCATTGAGTTCAAAATAAGTAATCCAGAATTTATAGCAGTCACAGTCAATAGTAGATAAAGTCTATCTCCTAGAACATATTGTATCTTTACAAACATAATCAATTTTATAGTATTTTGAGTCTGTATATTGAACAAAACCCAGTGGTGTGTTATATTCACTTCAACTACCAGTTCTGTATATTATAGTTGGTCTCAATAATGGAATTGCTGTCAATTTTATATATTCTGAGTATTGCTGATATATCACTGATGGTATGGCTAAGCATCTACTTTATGTGTATGGTACTGATGATTGAAACCAGGAGTATTCTACTTCTGAGCTGCATTCCCCAGCCCTTTTCATTTTATTTTAAGACGGGGTATCACTAAGTTGCTCAGGCTGACCTCGAACTTCCAATCTTCCTGCCTCAACCTCCCAAGTAGCTGGAATTGCAGGAATGTACCTCTTCACCAGGTTAAGCATCTACTAATTTTGTTTCTGCTTTGAAATTCTAACTTGCTAGTATAAGCTTGGTTAATACAATATTTTATTCATTTAACATGTGTTAAAAGCATATTCATTACTGTTTCCAACCCATATATATATATTCACCCATATATACTCAAAACCACAAGCATAGATAAAATGATATTTGATACATTTCTTCTGAAGTTTAAGAACATTATGAAATGGGGCATCCTTATCTCAGTCTGAAATTTTTACATTGCAGTGGAAGAAAGTACTACATTCTGCTGTTATGGTTATTATTTTATATTAGGATAAACAAAAGATCCATGATTTCTGTAATTTTGAGGACTTGAAGCAGGAGGAACTTGAATTGGGTTGCAATGTTGCTGAGAAACCTAACACAGGATGAACAGGAAAAAAATCCAATGCGTCTTGCTATAACCTCCTTTTCATGTGTAGAAAGTGTTAAGCTACTCTTCCAGCGAAGCTCAGTCCCTCACTATCCTAGACCATCTCTCATTCAGATGCTCTCTGATCTGAAAGGCCTCCAATATAGCCACACACCAGAAATTATAGCTTTGGACATAATCTGAGCGACTGACCATTTGTTCTCTATTCTCAGGATAGATTATGTAATTCCCTATAGGATAAAGGGTGTGGTTTGGTTTTGCTGACAGGATCTGAGCTGACGATTATGGTGGCCTTGGAGGTGGACTGTGTGAGAGGGAGCCTGGAGGAGGGGCCAGGAAAGGTGCAAGTCTGAACTGGGGCAAGGCCTTGGCTCCCTGCCTCAAAATGTAGGATTCTGGAAAGTAGAGCATGATTTACCTAAAATAACTGGGAAAATAGCTTTGTTTGGGAGTTTCTTGAAGGTCCTCGTGTTTAGAGGGACGTGAGCGTATGTATTACACATATGTATGTGTGGTTCATGTGGCATATAGCATTTGTGTATATGTATGAGGTATACAGTATGTGTGCTGTGTGATATGTGTGTGGTATATGTATAGTGTGTGATATATGTGTGCATGTGTGGTTATGCACATTCTGGGGTGGTGTTTGGGTATGTGTTATGGTGTGCATGTGTGGTGTTCATTGTGTGCATGTGGCATGTATATACATGAATATGTGGTGTTTGTGTACATGTAAATATGTGTGGGAGTTGGTATATGTGTGTGCCTATGTAGTGTGGGGGTGTATGTGTATGCATGTGTGTTTGCATGTGAGCTATGTATAGAATGGTATAGCATTTATACATGTTTTGGTGTGTGTTTGGTTCATTGTGTATGTGGTATAATATGTGAGTATGTGGTGTATGTGTACTATGGTATGTGTGTATGGATATATGTGTTGGTGTGAGCACGTGTGGTACGTATATGTATGATGTGGTATGTATGTGTCCCTGTGCACACCTCTGTGGTGTGTATATGTTGTGTGGTGTTTGTGCATTCATATATACGGATTTGCTCTTGAACAGGGCTCACAGCTTTTATCAGTTTTGCAAAATGGTTTGTGATGCCCTCCTAAAAATATTAAATGATTTATTGTAACAATCTCATCTTACAGATAAGTCTGCTTAGTTTCTAGAAATCACAGCATATTTCTATAACTCCTCCAACTTTTTAGTTAGAAGGATAATAACTTACCCCAGATAAACATCTACTTGCACTGTACTTGCATTTCAGTAATGAAGAAATGATTATTGTTTGGACCTTCAGCTGTGATGGATTGAATTTGGCAAAGCTTGATGATATGACATACCAAATGTGCTGAGGTAAATTGCTTCAAAGTTGATAAACTGAAACAAATGAATTTAAACTTGAACTGAACTTTAACAAAAGTCATCTGTCTCATTTTAGTTATACTTTACCATTTTTAAAAGGATAAACTAGACAACATTGTAATCTAGGCAGTGTAAAACAATGCAGTTCCTATTCACAAGGTCAACAACCTTTTATTTACTCACGTAGTTTCCCTAATTCCTGGATCAATATCAAGGTTTATTTTAGGTTTTTACTTGCAGGAAAATAAAAATCAGAAGCATCTCTCATGAAATTATTTTTTAGTATTTGAATTTATTTGCATTTAAATTTTATATCAGTAAATATATATAGGGTGTTGACCTTCTATGTATCACACAGAAACCCAACCTGCCAACACTGATAAGTTTTCAGTCTGGAGGAATACATGTTCAATAAAAGAACATCAGGATTAGCTGGGAGTGGTGGTGCTAGGCTGTAATCCCAGCACTTAGGGAGGCTGAGACAGGAGAATCGCGAGTTCAGTGCCAGCCTCAGCAACAGCGAGGCGCTAAGCAACTCAGTGAGACCCTGTCTCTACATAAAACACAAAATAGGGCTGAGGATGTGGCTCAGTGGTCGAATGCCCCTGAGTTTAATCTCCAGGATCAAAAAAAAAAAAAAAGAACATCAGGATTAAAATATTATAAAATGCTGTGTTTGGGCTTGGCTAAAGGTAAAAATGTAAACAATTTTTTATATATTTCCCATACTTGGACAAGTAAGAATATGAAATTTAAACAAATATCATTCTTTCATAAATAAACAGCTTTCTATGAAGTAAAAAAAGTGGAGAGAGGAGAAAAAGACTAATTATTAGACCATTATTAGATTAACTGTCTTTTACAGACTTCAAAGCATGGCTAAAGTTTGGACAAATTTTAAAACTTGGCTTGTTATTTCTTAATGTGGGAGTTTCTTAGAAATGGATTTATTGTATATCAAAACTGTATGTAATAAATCAATTTCAAAGGACTTTCCACATTAACTCAATGTGGTATGTATGTGTCCCTGTGCACACCTCTGTGTGTGAGATCAGTTTATAGTTAAGGTATTGAAAAAAATCAAGCAAATTTAACTCCATCCCTCCTACCTCCCACTTATTAATAACATTGGAAAATGACCTATTTTTTACAGAATAAAAAATATTTTGCTACTGAAACCCCATAAAACTCTTTTTTTTTTTTCTATTTCTATTCAACTCATTAATGGAATTTTACTTGAGAAATAACTGACTTCTGGAAGCTAAGTTTGAAAGTAAAGGAAATATATATTTTACATAAAAATAAATATTTAATTTACATGTATACATATATATCTTTTGTTTAATACACATATACACATATGTATGTTTTATCCACATAAATACTTTAAGTTAATCTTTCTTGATACATTTTCTTCTAAAGAAATGTTGTCTGTCATGTAAATATCAATCATTACTTTCCAGAGTGAATGTGTAGAATCAGCTACTTAGTGTGATTGATACATTTCCATATTTTAAATGTAAATAATTTTAACATATCTACTAATAGTTGACTTACTCTTCTTCTTCTTCTTTTTTTTGGTACTGGGGATTGAACTCAGGGGCACTCGACCATTAAGCCACATCCCCAGCCCTGTTTTGTGTTTTATGTAGAGACAGGGTCTCACTGAGTTGCTTAGTGCCTCGCCGTTGCTGAGGCTGGCTTTGAACTCGCGATTCTCCTGTCTCAGCCTCCCAAAGTGCTGGGATTACAGGCGTGCGCCACCGCGCCTGGCTGACTTACTCTTCTTGAGCTTCAAAAAAGGACCTCAAGTAATCTGGTTTAAGTCAAGACTGTTATTTCTATAGAGAGGATACACAGATGTGTCATGATTTAAAAGAAATTCACTTAAGAGAGTAGTGTCAATGGGTGATAGAACTGCTGACCTCATCTGAAGCATTGTGGAATAAAATGTATGAGAAATATAGTATTCATAATTAAGATTTTAATGAATTGCCTTGTTAATCCATACACTGTATGCATGTTGCAACATTTTCTAGGCTTAATTAGTGTACTTGATGATTATGTTTATTTTCTGATGTACACACTGATTAAGCATTGTCCACACACTGATGCCTGAAACAAGATCAATCTGTAAAGTAGTAGCTAGTTATCTAACTGGGGACGCAAATGCAAATAGATCAACTTATGTACAATTAAATTAGTTCAAATAGAACCCATTTTTCCTGAGCAGCCAGTGTCACATCATAAAGTGTTCTTGTAAGAAGAAAAGGACTTCTGGTGATAGATCCTTATATCCCTTTGTGCTTAAAAATCCGAATGCATATGATGTCAGAGTCGAACTGTAACTTTTAGGTATAAGGAATTGTGGAGTATTTTGAGTTAAATCATTGTATTGTGCTCTAAAAATGTAAGTCATTATGCTTTTATGGCATTTGGGAGAGTCAGTGCCAGGTTTCAGTACTTTTCATTATAATCTCCTATGAATTACAAGTTTTGTGAATTTTATTCTGTTTTGTTGAAATTCTCCAGATAGTTCTCTTTTATATTTAAATTAAATTCATTCCAATAAATACTTATTGACCATGTGTTAATATAAATTGGGCACATCCTGTTCTCTTTCTCCATAATTCTCAGATTAGATTTCAGCTCAAACTGGTGTTAGATGGATGTCACAGAAAGAATCATACTAGAGCTTCACTTAGACGTGGATGTTATATGAGAAGTTCAGATGGACTTTTTGAATCTTTTCAGAACATTTCCAGTGTTTTTATAAAAAAAGGTATAGGTAATTTCTTTTTTGAAAAAATTGTGTTGAGAACACTTCACATGAGATTTACCCTCTTCATAGATTTATAGTGTACGATACATTATCCTTGACCTTAGATAGTGTTATAAAGCAAATCTCTAGAGTATATTTACCCTGCTTGACTGAAACTTTACACCCATGGATTAGTAATTCCCCATTTTTCTCTCCCACAACAAACCATCCCTCGATTCCAGGAATTTGACTATTCTAGAGAACCTTGCATAAGTGAAATAAAGTATTCACTGGTTTATTCACTGTGACTGGTTTATTTCACTTAGCATATTGTCCTCTTTATTCATGCATTGCAGGATTTTTTTTTAAGGCTGAACAGTATCCATCTTGTGTGTGTGTGTGTGTGTGTGTGTGTGTGTGTGTGTGTGTATCATATACCATATTTCCTTTATCCATTCTTCTATTGATGGACATTTAGGTTGTTACCACATCTTAGTTTTTGTGTTTTTCAGACCAACCCAGTCCTAGTGTGTAAGGATCAGCCCCCAGGTACCCATGAGACTGAAAAGAGACAGACAGATTTTAGGATTACATAGAGTACAATTTATTGAAGGTTTTTCTGATGAAAGTGTGGTTTTGGACAGCAGCAAGACCAGTTGGATCACAACAGTTTGGGTCAGAAAAAGGTGACTTTATCCTAGTTGAAATTGTACCTGGTTACCTTACAGGTATATCAAATAGTCATATCCATAGAACCAGGGTATGGTTGTAAAGTGCCACATACCACTCTGATAATTTCATCTATTTATAGTATGCTGAGAAACTATGCAGAAAGAACCAGCTAATGTTACTCAGGGGCAATCATAGCAGCTAAAACTCAAGATGGCTGCAGTCACTTAATGCTGTGAACACAGGAGTACTCTTAGAGATCGTGATTTCAGTTGTTTTGTATAAATGCCCAGAGTTGTGATTGCTGGATAATACAGCATTTCTTTTTTTTTTTTCTTTTTAACTTTTTGAGGAAGCACCATGCTGTTTTCCATAATGACTGTTCTAATTTATATTTCCACCGACAGTGTACATGAGTTCTGTTTTCTCCACATCTTTGCCAATACCTGTTTTTTTATTTCTTAATATAATGGCCATCCTAATGGTTGTGAGATAATATCTCATTGTTTAATTTGGATTTCTCTGTTGATTATTAATGTTGAACATTTTTATATATCTGTTGGTCACTTGTGTATCTTTTTGAAAGAATGTCTATTTAAGTTCTTAGCCAGTTTAAAAAATCAAACTACTAGGGTTTTTTTTCACCTTAACTATTGAGTTGTAGAAGTTCCTTAAATATTTTCTCCAATTCTGTGGGTTTTCTTATCATTTTGTGAGCTATGCAGAAAAATTTTAGTCTGATATAATCCTACTTACTTATTTTTGGGTTTCTGGTTTGTTTTTTTTTTTTTTTTTTGCCCATTTTTAGTGTCATATCCATGACATCATTGCTAAGTTCAATGCTATGAAATTTTTCCCCTATGTTTTCTTTTTCCCCTAGGAATTGTACAGTTTCTGGTCTTACATTTAAGTTTTTAATACATTTTAAGTTGATTTTGGGGTATGGTGTCTCCAGATAATTCTTAAGTTATAAATCATGTATTAAAAGATTTATCATATATTTTCTTGCCTTAATTTGCAAATACTTTAGGTATGTCTTTTTATCTCCTTTCCATTTTATTTTTAAATTTGTAAAGCTAAATTTAGCATTTAAGAAGTTAATAGACCAAAAACTTATTTTAATGTTTTGTGTAACAATTAAGAAATCATTCGTTCATTTATTTGTGTGTTCCATAAATACTTGTTGAATAGCTCCTTCTCAGTGTCATATGCTGTACTAAGCTTTACAGTTGTGTAAAAGGTAGTTCCTATTTTCAGGGAGAATATAACTTAATGAGAAATAGGTTATGAAAGAAGACAAATAGGAAAAGAATAGTCTTATTAATAATGTGCTGATGTAGAACAGAGAGGTAAAGGGTAATTATTGTTATAAAATTCATGAGTACTAGGCTAGAGTAGTAGCTCAGTGGTAGAGTGCTTGCTTAGCATGTGTCATATCCATGACATCATTGCTAAGTTCAGTGATAAACTTAGCATTCACTGGGTTCGATCCTCAGCATCACATAAAAATAAATAAATAAATAAAGGTTTTGTGTCCATCTACAACTAAAACTTTTTTTAAAAAAAATTTATTAGTACTTATTCATTTGACTTTGGTAAGATCTGATTCCTGCAAAAATCTTAGACTTCATGATTCCTTGAGCTTTCAAGGATAGACATTTGAGGAAAGAGATATTAAGTGGTGAATATGAGTATGTATTGGTAAGCCAAGTCTTGGTGAAATTCAAGAAATATTCAGCAGCACTACTGACTGACTGTTGGAATATAAAATGGAAAGGGGCTTTCTTGAATTAATGATACCACAGTAGTGGAAAGCAGTCTTGCTAGAAGATGGTATCAAATGTTTAAGGAAGTTCATACATTTTGGTGTATTTTTATTTTTGAGACTCTTTTCTGTGAGTTAAAAACCCTAACTAGGGGAATGAAAGACTTTAAAACAGTAGCAACTGTATTGAGCTATATTTGTGTGCCACATACTTTGTCTACTGAAAGAGTACAGTTCAGTTGTGTAACCTATCCCCACAATTTTAGACCACTTTTATCATCTTGAAAAGAAAATCTGCATCCTTTCGCTACCAACCTCCCCACCCCAAACAACCACTCTCTTTCTTTTCCTTTTCTGGAGGGTGTGTACTTTTTATTGTGTATTTTTGAAGTGTACAACTTGATAATGTGCCATATACATACATTGTGAAACAATCACGATAATCAAGCTAATTAAATATCCATCACCTCACCTAGTAACCATTTTTTAAAGTTTCAGTTTTGCAAGATGAATAGGTTTTGGAGATCTCGTGTTTAATACGGTGACTTTGGGTGACAATATTTTACTATATGCCTGAAGTTTTCTTAGAGTCTGGATCTTAAGTGTTCTCACCACACACACAAAAAAGAAAAGGGTGTTTTCAAATAAGGATGTTCACCACAGCATTGCTTATAATGAAGAACCACTGAAAAGCCTTGTCATACAGCAGAGGAATGATGAAACATATCATGGAACAAATGTGCTCAAATTAAGTCTGTTGACTTCATTAACTAAAATGATTTTTACAAAGAGTTTAGAAGATTTAGAAGATGTTTATGCTATGATGTTGAGTGAAATTATTAAGGGACAAAAATGTGCATATGCAATAAGATCATAATAATGTAAAACAAGAAATAAATATTTTTCTCCATGGGAAAAATTCTAGAGGAAAATAAAACATTATTATTGTTCTTTTACATTTTTTTATTTTCCAAATTTTCTCTAGACAAATTTGGAAAATTTCCTGGGGAGGAGGAAAACAAATATTAACAATACAGATCAGTTGTGGGTTAAGCTGTGATTTTGCCATGATGACAATATAAGTTTTTAAGATCCTATATCAACTCAGTTGGTAAAGTCTCCATCACTGAACTTGGAAGAAAGAAGTTCCTAAAGATCCAATATATAGCCTAGAACTTGGCTAAAGCCAACTTCTGTCCATTTCCTCCTCTGTAAAATAAGAACTTGTGCTCAGAGACTTCTCAGAGCCCTTAAACATCACTCATTTTGATGGCATGATTCCACCCTGATATTGTCAGTGTTGGGGAAAAGGTCCCTCTCCTCCTGATACACAAGATACTGATACCCAAACTCTGGATGGAACAATCACTCAGGAGAATCATGCAGCTTCATAGTGCACTCTGGTTTTCCCAAAGATCACTCAACTTATGGTCTCTAGTTGCGTCAAACCAACTTTATTCTTGTTGAACTTACACCCAACCCCCACTGGTCAGTGGTCTAAAAGGACAGTTGATATTTTCTCAGGAGTGTGTATGGCAGTGGTACAGATCATGTGTATATGTAGCTGTAACATCTTATTAAGTGATAGCCTTCATATCTTTGATAAGCCTGGTCTCCCTACAACTATGCTAGTCAGATCCCCTAGAATTGGGTATCTGTTTATCTGTCTTCACCATTTTCTTGGAGAAAACCATCAAATTCAGATGTAAGAATGATTCACCCATTTATCTGTGCATTAAAGTTCATCAGAACGGTTTCCTGAGTGTAAACTCTCAGTTCACATCCTAATGGAGGAGGGTTGATAATTTATTCAAATGTTCAAGTCATTACCACCCAACATTGGTTGAAACCTCTGATAAAAATAATCTTCAGTGGTATTTTGGAAGAAATATCCTAAATATCATGAAATTTTTGCCTAGATGGATTTTAGCAGCAAAACTCAGTTCAGTTTTGATTCCATGCACTCTAGTTTGATTTGATGTCAACAAATCCATACTGAAGGACAGCATAAGCATGACATTGTGGGGTACCTTGAGGACGCTTTTGAGTATACTCTCCATTGTGTAGGCAGAACCTTCTTTAGATAACAGATATCCAGACGGAACTTCATGTTATTAGTAGCTGCACTTTTCCTGTGCAATGGGTCTGCTGTGATTTCCTAAGGACTATGAGCTATGTAACTGCTGGCCCTCACACACTGCCTGCTAAGAGGCTTAGAGAATCCTTGCTGGCCTACTCACAGCAAGGGAAGAGGACTTCATACTCTGCATTCTTCAGCCATATCTTTTGGCCTATTGTACATCCCTACCTTGGCTTTTCCTTCCTCATCTCTTTTCTGAACTATTATACATTCCTGTATCTCATGAATTCTTACAAGCCACTTTAAGTTCTTTGTGGAACAAAAATATATTAGTAAGTAAATAGATGATGTTTTTCTGTGCTCCAGAAATATTACCTGCCACCCGAATGTGGTGGGCTGGCTGAATTGTTGGATAAGGTCATTCCCTCATGTGTGTCTTTGATCTACTCAAGATTTTAAGACCTATTGAGTTGAGAACTGGTCTGTTGCTCTGTGGTCAATACTTTGTACAATTCAGACATTTCTGTGCTTTCAATAGGGTAAGGTCTCTATAAACCCATCTTAAGACGAAAATGTTGCAAGTCAAAAATTCATTTATTCCACCTAACCCACAAAGCATCTCAACATACCAATATAGTGTACTGTAGAGTATGGGCTGTGTCCTTTTGTGATCTCATGGTTCACTGGGAATTGCGTGTTGCTGCCACCATCTAGCATCATAAGAGTGTATCATACCACATGTCACTAGCCCAGGAAAAGATCAAAATTCATTCTAAGTTTTGTTTCTGCTGAAAGCATATATCCTTCACACCATTGTAAGGTCAAAAATTAAGCCAAACCATCATTAAGTTGGGGATTGTTTGCCCTTGAAAACTTGGGAACTACTTGAATGAGGAGATTCAAGAAGGCCACTTTATTGCTGTTCTTATCAATACTCAATTATTAGAAGTAAATAAGAATAGGATTCATTTTAGGATGTACAGACACATGCACACATTCACACTGGACCACAACGCTCTCTGATATTTCTTAGTATTTGAATCTTGTCATAATCAGCAGATAGGTAGTGACAGATTCTTAACATTTCCTATTGTGCCCAAAAGGAAACTTACAGATTAGAATGAGTTCCCAAATTTATATTTAGAGGGGGAACTATGATCATTACACTTGATTTCCTTCCCTATTTCCTTTGAATCTCACTTTGATCTCAGATGTCTGTCCCTAGATGAATTAGATATGGGGATGAAAGGCAGGAATGAGACAGCAGTAAAGAAAATCCCCAAGAGAGTGCATCCAAGATCAGCTCAGGGCCTGGCAGCCAGACGATGTTTCTTGTTTTTTCCAGTGAGCCTGACAGCCATGTGTTACCCCTGGATTCCCAGGTGAGATGTGTTGACATGCATAACCTGCTTAATATTTGTGTGCAGTGAAGAAAATGTTTAACACATCTTAAATGCAGGCTGCATAGTAATTATTCTACATGGTTTTTTTTTTTTGTTAGTTAATAATATGTATATTTTCCCATTCAATTAAAAAGCTCTTAGGGACATGGAACTCCTAATATACCATCTTCCAAGGACACTATCATCCCTAAGTTTATTTCTATTTTTTCTCTACTTACTTCTGAGTTTGAAGGGAGAATTGATGGTCTTTCTCCCCATTGCTACTTACAGTCCAGTTTTTCTTCAAATTTCCAAAATTACAATTTTCTTGGAGGTTCATATCTTCTTAACTACTCTTTGCTATTTCTCATTGCCATTCCAGCATATCCATGGGTAATTCCAGCCCTAGACAGTGATCTTCCTCTTTAACACAATCCAACCTTGGTAACATGCTCACCCTCTCATTTTCTCATCCTGCTCACTTCAAGTGATCTTTTCATCTTACTCCCCTTAGGGGTCATCCTTAATGTCATCCCTGTGACTTTATTGTCATACAAAGACTGCTTTACTCAAGGATCTACTGTAATCACTGTCTCCTCTTTTACAAGCATATATGCATCACAGCTCCTCAGGACATTTCATTGAAAGTGCCCCTGGCCATCTTCTCTACCTTTATTCTATTGCACTGGAGACCCCCAAATGCAACTACTTATGTCCCTGTCAGTCTGTTCATTATCATAATAAATTGGCCATCTTAATAAATTGGCCTCCACATGAGTCTCCATTTCCATGTATCCCATTTTCTCCTAAGTCCATGCTATTCTGTTCCTACTTTTCAGGAAACTCCTCTTACATGGTCACTATTAACCTCCAGTTGCCAGTTGAACTGTCTTTTCTGTTCTCAATTTATTTGGCATTCACCAGTACTTGGTATAGTTGACCACGTGTCCCTTCTTAATAAACATCTTTCTTACTTCTGTGTCATCAACTGCTCAGTCTACTCTACTTCCTTGTCTTCTTCTCTTATTCCTAAATATTAGGCAATTCTACATTGTGGTCCTTGGATTTCTAGTCTTCTCTAGCTATACTTAACTCTATGTAATTTTACCCGGTCCTTCTGGCTTTACTACCTACATAGCTATGACATTCATATTTATGTCTTCTGAATTGGACTTTCCATTACAGCCCAGAATTATTCCCAACAGATGTTTTAATATCAATGTGACCAAAGAGAACTCTGTATTTCCCTATCCCCACCAAGACTTGTTGGTTTTAGTTTCCCTTTGTCACCAAATGAACTCTTTTTCTTACAGTGACTCAAGCCCCAGATAAGAAGTCCAATCTCACGAAATTCTATGCATTTTATTTCCAAACTTTTCCCTGAATCTGATCATGTTTCTCCATCTCTACAACAACCCTTCCAGAACATAAGCTACCATGTGGCTCCCTGCATTAGTTCAATAGTATTTAATTTCTTTTTTTGCTTGCCTTCTATCTTCCTTTTATTTATACTCCATACAGCAGCAGGAGTGATCTTCTAACCTACAAGTCAAATTATGTCTCTTCAATAGTCAAATACCTCCAGTAACTTCTCGTTGCACTTACAATAATTCTAAACACCTCGCTGTGGCCTTGAACCCTGAAATGTGTGACCTTTGCCAGGACTCTGACCCCATCTGCTGTTCTCCCCTTTGTTCACTCTGTTCCTCCTAGGCCCTTCCTATTTTCTTTCAAATTTGCCATGTTCCTTAATTTCTTAGGTCTCTGTACTTGCCTTGTCACCTGCTTAGCTCTCTGGCCTCAGATCTTCTGCTTGCTGACTCACATTAATCTTTTAGATCTCAACTATTGTATTCCAGTGATGCCTTCCACAATTAATCCCACTCTTAATTGGGGATAGGTCGACTCTCTCCTCTTGATAGGTTGACTTCGTTTCACCACACTGCATTATTTAATGCATGGCCATCATCTGTACTTGTTTTCTTTTATGTTTATTCTGGAATTTAAGCTCCATGATGGCAGGTGCCTTGTCTCATTCCCTACTGGTGGATCAGAGAGGATCTGGGACCAGATAAAAGTGTATTCTGGAAAATGAACAATTACAGGTGATAATTCACCTACATCATTCACGTTTGAAAGCCACCTACTCACATCATCCCTGAACCAACTTCTCTGCTCTATGCTGTCTTACTTCTTTGAGCACTTTTAAAATCAGCTACTCTGGGAAGTCTAGATTTATCCTTAATACTCTACTCTTAAGATATGTATGTTTATTCTCTCATTTTTGAAACCTGTTCTTGAATGCCACTCCATTTCTTGCACACAAAATAAATGCTTTTTGGTCATTAGGACTCTTATTCATGCCAACAAAAATTTAACTCAAACCATGAGAGCAAAAGTAGCATCTCGTGGGCAGGACAGTAATGTATTTGGGTTTCAGAAAAAAGTAAAGCAAGGACCTTTGTCCTTTATGCTTCTTCTGTCTTGTGTCAATGAACTTCATTGTTTTCAGCTGTACTCCAGTTCTTCTATACCACTGGAAATGCAGTATCAACAGCTTCAGATCTCAACCACCCATGAGGGACTAAGGTTTAGATTCTCAGAGTTCAAGTCCAAAAGTCCTAGAAAAATGTTCTAACTGGTCAACATAACTATTTTTTCCAACTCCAAGTGTGTGAAATTTTATGATTTACAGTGATTTCTATGCTAGACCCATCAGTAAGAAGAAGGCATTTCTATGGTTAAAAGAAAACTTCCATATAAAAATGTCAATCAGGAGGCGGGGCAAGATGGCGGTGTAGAGAGAGGCACCATCCAGTCTCACCAAACTACAGATCAAAATTTTGCGACAAAAATTTCTTCCACCCAACTTTTCGGCAGTAAATTACAGTCATCATCACAGAAAATTTCACTTTCGCGTGGAAGCAGTGCAAGCGGTCTTTGCCAGAGCACGTCTCCAGCAGCAGCGGCCGCAACTGGCCGCGGGGCAGTGTGACCCCCGTGGCTCCGCAGAACTCACCGCAGGCAGAAACTGCGTCTACTCGAGAAAATTGGATCCAAAACCCAATCAACCACACAGGATCTAAGCAAGCTCGCGTGGTCCCCCGATCCGAGCCGTCAGCCACTGGGGAGCGCGCCAGCGAAGGCAGCGCTACAAAGGAAGATTGGGACCGCACTAGTTCTGCTCCAGAGTGCAGGGCAAACAAAGCAGCGGAGGGAGCAGATCTGCTAAAAGGAACTTCCACGGGGACACAGACAACAGGAGATTGGAGACAGCTACTGCGAGCCTCTGGGAGTATAATCGAAGTGGGACATTGGAAAACAACTCTGTACAATCTTCCACGGTCGGCTTCACCAGCGAACCAGAAATTAACCA
>PVHX01028363.1:0-18194 GCA_004024805.1 Geosciurus inauris | reverse complement strand
TGTCTATTTTGGTGCCAGTACCATGCTGTTTTTGTTACTATAGCTTTGTAGTATAATCTGAGGTCTGGTATTGTGATGCCTCCTGCTTCACTCTTCTTGCTAAGGATTGCTTTGGCTATTCTGGGTCTCTTATTCTTCCAAATGAATTTCATGATTGCCTTTTCTATTTCTATAAGGAATGACGTTGGGATTTTAATTGAGATTGCATTGAATCTATATAGCACTTTGGGCAGTATGGCCATTTTGACAATATTGATTCTGTCTATCCAGGAGCATGGGAGATTATTCCATTTTCTAAGGTCTTCTTCAATTTCTTTCTTCAGTGTCTTGTAGTTTGCATTGTAGAGGTCTTTCACCTCTTTTGTTAAATTGATTCCCAAGTATTTTTTTTTTGAGGCTATTGTGAATGGGATAGTTTTCCTAATTTCTCTCTCAGAGAGTTTATCACTGATGTATAGAAATGCAATTGATTTGTGGGTGTTGATTTTATACCTGCTACTTTGCTGAATTCATTTATCAGTTCTAAAAGTTTTCTGGTAGAATTTTTTGGATCCTCTAAGTATAGAATCATATCGTCTGCAAATAATGATAGTTTGAGTTCCTCTTTTCCAATTCGTATCCCTTTAATTTCTTTCGTCTGTCTAATTGCTCTGGCTAGTGTTTCAAGGACTATGTTGAATAGCAGTGGTGAGAGAGGGCATCCCTATCTAGTTCCCATTTTCAGAGGGAATGATTCCAATTTTTCTCCATTTAGGATGATGTTGGCCTTGGGTTTAGCATAGATAGCTTTTACAAAGTTGAGGAATGTTCCTACTATCCCAAGTTTTTCTAGTGTTCTGAGCATAAAAGTGTGTTGTATTTTGTCAAATGCCTTCTCTGCATCGATTGATAAAATCATATGATTCTTATCTTTAAGTCTATTGATGCGATGTATTACGTTAATTGATTTCCGTATGTTGAACCAACCTTGCATCCCTGGAATGAACCCCACATGATCATGGTGCACTATTTTTTTGATGTGTTTTTGAATGCGATTTGCCAGAATTTTATTGAGAATTTTTGCATCTATGTTCATCAGGGATATTGGTCTGAAGTTTTCTTTCTTTGATGTGTCTCTGTCTGGTTTTGGAATCAGGGTGATACTTGGCTCATAGAATGAGTTTGGAAGGGTTCCCTCCTTTTCTATTTCATGAAATAGCTTAAGGAGAATTGGTATTAGTTCTTCTTTGAAGGTCTTGTAGAACTCACTTGAGAATCCATCTGGACCTGGGCTTTTCTTGGTTGGAAGGCTCTTGATGGCATCTTCTATTTCCTTGCTTGAAATTGATCTGTTTAAGTTGTGTATATCCTCTTGGTTCAGTTTGGGTAGGTCATTTGCCTCTAGAAATTTGTCAGTGTCTTCAGGGTTTTCTATTTTACTGGAGTATAAATTTTCAAAATAGTTTCTAATTATCCTCTATTTCAGTAGTGTCTGTTGTGATATTTCCTTTCTCATCATGAATTTTAGTAATTTGAGTTTTCTCCCTCCTCCTTTTCATTAGGGTGGCTAAGGGTTTGTCAATTTTGTTTATTTTTTCAAAGAACCAGATTTTTGTTTTGTCAATTTTTTGAATTGTTTCTTTTGTTTCAATTTCATTGATTTCAGCCCTAATTTTGATTATTTCCTGTCTTCTACTTCTTTGGGTGTGAATTTGTTCTTCCTTTTCTAAGGCTTTGAGATGAAGAGTCAATTCATTGATTTGTTGACTTTTAGTTCTTCTAATGAGTAAGTTTAGTGCTATGAACTTTCCTCTTAGCACTGCCTTCATGGCTTCCCAGAGATTTTGATATGTTGTATCGGAGTTTTCATTTGCCTCTAAGAATTTTTTTATCTCTTCCTTGATGTCTTCTGTTATCCATGCATCATTCAATAGCATATTATTTAGTTTCCAGGTGATGGAGTAGTTTCCATTTTTTAATCTGTCATTGATTTGTAATTTTATTCCATTGTGCTCAGATAGGATGGAGGGTAGAATCTCTATTTTCTTGTATTTGCTAAGACTGGCTTTGTGACATAACATATGATCTGTTTTGGAAAAGGATCCATGTGCAGCTGAGAAGAAAGTATATTCACTCGTTGATGGATGGAACACTCTATATATGTCTGTTAAGTCTAAATTATTGATAGTTTCATTGAGATCTATGGTTTCTTTATTAAGTTTTTGTTTGGAAGATCTATCCAATGGTGAGAGAGCTGTGTTAAAGTCTCCAAGTATCATTGTGTTGTGGTCTATTTGATTCTTGTATTTGAGAAGGATTTGTTTGATATACATAGAAGTCCCATTATTTGGGGCAGAGATATTTATGATTGTTATGTCTTGTTGATGTACAATTCCCTTAAGAAGTATGAAATGACCTTCTTTATCTCTTTTCACCATCTTTGGTTTGAAGTCCACTTTATTTGATATGAGGACGGAAACTCCCGCTTGTTTGCGGGCATGTGAGTGATATGTTTTTTCCCACCTTTTCACTTACAGTGTGTGGATGTCTTTTCCTGTGAGATCAGTCTCTTGAAGACAGCATATTGTTGGGTCTTTTTTTTTTTTTTTTTGATCCAGTCTGTCAGTCTATGTCTTTTAATTGGTGCATTTAGGCCATTTATATTCAGGGTTATTATTGAGATATGGTTTGTAATTCTGGTCATTTTGGTTTGTTTTTGGTTTTTACCTTGAGTTGTTTTCTCTTTTGAATGGTCTTTCCCTCAGTGTAGTTCCTCTCTTTGTAAATTTTCATTGTTGGTTATCATTTCCTCCTCGTGGAATATTTTGCCAAGAATGCTGTGTAGTGCAGGCTTTCTTGCTGTAAATTCTTTTAACTCTTGTTCATCATGGAAGGTTTTTATTTCACCATCAAATCTGAAGCTCAGTTTTGCTGGATATAGAATTCTTGGTTGGCATCCATTGTCTTTCAGGGCTTGGAATATGTTATTCCATGATCTCCTGGCTTTTAGTGTCTGGGTTGAAAAATCTGCTGAGATACGATTTGGTCTCCCCTTGTATGTAATCTGGTTCCTCTCTCTTGCGGCCTTTAAAATTCTATCCTTATTTTGTATGTTGGGCATTTTAATTATAATGTACCTTGGTGTAGAGCTGTTGAAATTTTGTACATTTGGTGTCCTGTAAGCCTCTTGTATTTGATTTTCCATTTCATTTTTCATATTTGGGAAATTTTCTGATATTATTTCATTGAAGAGATTGTGCATTCCTTTGGTTAGAAATTCTGTGCCTTCTTCTATCCCAATAAATCTCAGATTTGGTCTTTTGATGCTGTCCCATATTTCTTGTATGTTCTGTTCATGATTTCTTACCATCTTCACTGTATGGTCAAGTTTATTTTCAAGATTGTATATCTTGTCTTCATTATCCAAGGTTCTGTCTTCCAGGTTATCTAGGCTACTGGTGGTGCTTTCTATTGAGTTTTTATTTGGTTTATTGTTTCCTTCATTTCAAGTATTTCTGATTAGTTTTTTTTTTCACAATCTCTAGCTCTTTCTTAAAGTAATCTTTTGCTACTTGTAATTGCTCTCTTATCTCTTTGTTAGAATGATCGATGGTTGCCTTTATTTGCTCTCCTATTTCTTTGTTGGATTGATCAATTTTTACCTGTAATTGTTCACTTATGTCATTCTTTAGTTCACTGATCATTTTAATTATGTACATTCTGAATTCTTTCTCTGACATTTCAGCAACTGTGCTATCAATGGATTCTGTTACAGTGGTATCCAGATTTATTTGGGGTACTTTCTTCCCTTGTTTTTTCATGTTGATTGTGTATCTTCCTTTCTTGAAATACCAATCTGAGGTATTGCGGCTTCTATCCTGCAATCTTGTATTGACACTCCAGATTACCTATGTCTCACCTTGGAGCTACTTCTGTTCCCCCAGTGTCCCCAGATGGTCATTACTGCCACTAATGTTGGTGTCAGAGATAGTGGATGTACCTCTAGAGGGCAGTGGGAGTGGCCTTGGCTGGGCTCCTGAGGGGGTCCCTGAGGGCTGTTTTTCCCCTCTCTTACACTCCTGCTGGTGAACAGGAACTCTGGAGTGGAACTGGAGGCAGGCCTAGGTCTCACTTAGGCAGGGTCACAAGCAGGAGAGACTGTGTGCGACCCTTACAGTGAGTGTGAGCTCCCCTGGGGCTGGAGGGTAGCAGGCTCTGGTCTGCCTTCAACTGGGCACCCCTGGCATTCCCTAAGGGCAGTTTTGGGCCTTCTGTCTCACCTGGCCACAGGAACTCTGGAGAGGAACTGAGGCGGGCCTAGAGCACACTTGGGTGGGGCCTCTTCATGTTGTGATCTCTGCAGGCGACTCTTTGTGGCTAGTGGCTAGCAGCCTCTGGTCTCCTGTTGGCTGAACACCTGTGGGGTTTCCTGAGGGCGGATCTGGGCCCTCTTGAGGCTCCTGCTGGTCCACAGGAACTCTGGAGCGGAACTGAGGCGGGCCCATGCCGCTCTTGGGCAAGGCTGCCTCCGCTGGGGTCTCTGGAGTGACTCTTTCCCTGAATTTGGGCTCACCAGTGGGTAGCGGGTAGTGGTCCCTGGTCTCCTGTTAGCTGGTCACCTGTTAGCTGGTTTCCTGAGGGCAGATCTGAGCTCTCTACCAGTTACTTAATACCTTTAAATCAGGACTTCCTACTAATAAAGTGGGACATTTACAAAGATAATCCAAAGACCTTACCAGTTCTTTGAGGATTCTGATTTGTTATATTCTAGTGATGAAACAATAGGTTTTAAGAGCTAGACAAACCCTAGCCACCAGATTTTATTAAAACTCTTCCAAAACATCAATAGTTGAAACTAAGTAATATTAATTCTCTATCTTTATTATTCCTGATATCAGTTCAGGATAGCCAGATATGACAAAAGCAAAAACTATTTTAGAGTGGCTTAACCAAGCATTTTGACCTTTATCATGTAATATATACTTGGAAGTAGGATATCCAGGGTTAATATGGAAAACCAGAGTCCAAGTTCTCTTCCTTCAACTCAGCCACCCTTACATGTGGCTTTTAACTTCAGACCCATCACCTTGTGATTATGACACAGCTATCCCACCTGCAGCATGGCCTCATTATTCCAGGAAGGATAACTTTTTTGGAAGCCCTGTCTAGAATGTTATTGACCAAAACTATGTCAAATGGCTACCTCTAAGCTGCAAGGGAAGCTAGTGAATATAGTTTGTAACAGGGCTAAGCACACTCCAAACAAAACATAGGAATGTTTCTGTTCACATGAATGAAGAGGAGGAGGAAGCCCAGCAGTGCCTCTGATATTCTTTTATCAAATCACTTTTGAAAAGCAGTTCTCAAATGACATCAGAAGTTTACATTTGCAATTTCATCACACTTTTAATGGAAGAAAGCTCTAAAAGGAGCCCAAAAGTGCCAAGGAAGTAGCTCACAATTTAAGACAGGACAGCAGCTTAATACCAGCATTAACAATGCCTAATGATTTAGATTAGAGTATAAAATTTGATGCAAGTAATCTGTATCTGGCTCAGCAAACTTGTTCTGTAAACATAGGGCAGAAAGTAAATATTTTAGGCTTTAAGGCTCACCCAGTTTCTGTTGCAGCTACTCAACTCTGTTGTTGTAGAGTGAAAACAGCCATCAGCAGTATATTAACAAATGAGTAGGGCTGTGTTCCAATAAAATTTTATTTACAAAAACAGCCAGTGGGCCAGACTTGCCTTCAGGCCCTGAATGAGAGTATCTTATGTGGTTTTTCTATTCATTAAGTTCAGGTGCCTCCAGCAAGGCACTATGAGAAAGATTGTGCCCTACCTATTCAACATAACCCATGTCTATATGTGTCAGGCTGGAGCATTTGGCAGATCTGAGGTTATTATACAAATAAGCTGTTTGTGGTCCCCTGGCTCTGCAGAGCACTCCAGTAATGTCATCCTCGCTTCATAGGCACATACCACTCTAGGTCAAGTGCTGACATTGAAGGAAATGTTGGCAGTAGGTGGCCTGTCACAGCCACTGGAACAGATGGAATTACTCTGTGAATGCCCACCCCTCCCCCTGCCTTTTTTCTCTGTGGATAATTGGATTACTCTTCAGGAAAGGATGTCTGATAAAGTCAGCTTAATAAGGGGATCTTCTTTAGCCAAGAACATATTTCATAAATAGAAGCAATGGGATTGGTTGTCAAAATGTCAGTGTCTGATCTATAAGAAACACCTTTCCGACCCAAAGTAAAAGCCTTTGATCACATTAGGTACAAATCAAAGTTCTAGTAATTTGTTCTTCTAGTTTCTAGGTAAAAAAAAAATTTAAAAATACTCAGGGTCAAACAATTACATAAGCCTATCTCTTTCTTTCTGGCAGTATATTTTTAGAACAATTTCTTGCACATGAGAAAAAAGAAAGTTATGAGTTTGTGATAGCCCCATATAATAGCAGAAAAATTTCCACTTTAGAGACACTCAGGGGATTTATTCTGCCTTTAAGTGTAGCCTCTGGGCCTGATTTGTCCTTTCAGCCTTCAAATATAATGCTTACCATGGAAACTTGGTGTATTAAATGTGTTACCAAATGTAGTGCTTTGGGCACATAGTAGGCCCTCAAAAACCACTAGTTTCACTTACTACTAGTTTTATTTACTTTACACCTCAAAAATTAGAACCAGTGCATGATGTGGTTCAGTCCTTTTCAAAAAGGAAAAAGTAGTTGTTGTTTTTTTTTCTACAGAGGTCAGTGGTCTACCCTCATAAAGAGACTCAAGAAAATTCCTTTATGACATCACATAAGATTTCTTCCCTTGCATGAGAAGAAAAAAAAGAATCTTCTTAGAAATCTAAGGTGCTCCTCAAAATCACATTGAAACATAAATGCTCTTTTCTTATGAAAGGTGGATTGTCTAGTAGTCATAAAATGTTCTTTTCCACCCCACTTGATGCATTTTGACATTCACCTAATGTATGGTCAGTGGGAAAGTCAAGGTCCACTTTAAAGGCCCCTGCTGGGCTGGAAGGACTAAAAGGATTATGGTTTTCAAATCAGGAAGAAAGAAGATGTAAAGAAAGAAATACTTCTAAGGCAGGGCATAAAATAAGGTTTGCTTGACATAACCACAATTACAGTGCACATGCAAATCTCAGATATCCTAGCCCTGTAATTCATTGGCATAGGTTAAAATTTGGGCATGACTATTGTGGTTTTCTCAAGACAAAATGTGTTTATTTGTTGTGGTACATGACACAACCCCTGTATCCTACAGCAACCACATTTTAACTCTAGGCTGAACATAATTTTAAGTACCTGTAGGGATGTCTCTTGGTGTTTCCTGAGCCTGGCACTGAGAATCTCATGCCTCCATCCAGGAGTGCCTTTCAGAAAGAAAGCAGTTTCATGTTACTGCTGTACCTTGTCAGGACACCTGACAATTAACCAAGTTCTGTGTCTGAGCCTTCCTGCCACACTTTTTGAAATTCAAGGAGATCAACACAATCCTTCCCAGAAAGTGAAATCATGGCATTTGTAGTTGGCAAATGCATGGCTTTTCTTGGGCTGAGTAAGGTGGTTACATAAAGAAGTGAGTCATGCTGAAAGTTGCCAGGAACCTACAATCTTTGGAGGAATATCAAAATTAAGGAGACTAAGCTTTTTTCCCAGAATCATTATCACTTTCAACACTTCCCTTAGGCAATCTGATTCCAATCTAGCTGAAAGAAGTTTCAGCCAACATCACCCTGCCTAATGTACATGAAAAATCTGAGACTTAAAGGTTAAATGCAGGCAAACTACACAAACCAATGGGTTTCAGATAACCATGAAATTGCTCAGGATGGTCTGTTTGTAAATGATTACTGTGTCTCTGAAAAATGCTGTTGAGTTCATATTGGACTTGGCTGTTAATTCAATGTCATTTCAAATGTCAGAAAGCAAGGTATTAAGGCTTAGTTAGATTGCCTTGCATTCCTTTCTGAGCTTGATCTAGGCAATTCCTGGAACTTGTATATTGCACTGGGATTTTTTAATCCTGCTTTTTGTCAGATGTTGTTGTCTATATTTGACACAGCATATAATTAAAGAAGAGCTGAAGGACCTGAAGAGATCATCTTGTCATCCCTCACCACCATAAAAAAAAAGAAAAGCCACAACTGGATTTCTGATGGAGGTGCCTTCATTTTCCCTAGTTCAGTGGTTCTCAAATTTAGTCATGTCAGAATCATGGCAGGGCAGGTGCATTAGAATATAGATCATTTGGCCTCGCTGCCAGAGTCCCTAATTCAGTAGGTGTAGGGGATTTGAGAATCTTCATTCGAACAAGTTTCCAGGTGATGCTGATGCTATTTCTCAGAGGACCACATATTGAGAACCATTTGGCCTTCTCAGAGTGAGGCAACAATGGAAGGAAAATACCCTTCTCAACTAGCACTTCACTTCTCTAGAAGTTTAATCAACTAATTAATTTAGTAAATTGGCAGTCTATTCCTGGTGAACGAGACTAAGACCAACATGTTTCCAAGCCTATAGAAAGACTCTAACATCAACAGAAGTCAAACGACATCATCTACAGCAGGAACTTGAATGTGCTTTTGGAAAGGGGGTTAACTTAACTGTACTTATTGCTGTTATCACTATTAATAGACATGTGTATGTACATGTGTGTTTGTATACATACATATATATATATATATTTTTTTTTTCTTCTTCTTTTTCTAGGAGCTTCAGTTGCAGTCTGGCCTAAAGGCCAACATAGAGGTCCAGGGTGGTCTAGCTATTGATATTTCAGGTGCAATGGAATTTAGTCTGTGGTATCGTGAGTCTAAAACTCGAGTGAAAAATCGGTAAGCAAAAGATTTTTAATACTCTATACAAAGAATGGCAAACTTATGTTTTGGGAATTGTTCAGCCTTTGGAGTTTTCAAAATCTATGCTTTCTGTTTACCATCACTAAATCATAGAGTTAGAATTGACCACAGGATGTCATTTTGTCCATAACTTCTTAGGAGTAGATCACTACACAATACAACTCAACTGAGAGTCATCCAAGTTTTAAAGTCAGCATCATTATACCCTGTAGAGGAAGAGGCTCCTCTTCTCTTACTATTCCACTTTAGTAACTGACAAGGCCACCAGGAAATTTCACTTCAAACAAATTTTTAGCTTAACCCATTGTTGGACTTTGAAACCTTTCCTCTTTTTATTTTTTTTAAAGAATTTAACCTCTATTGTTTATTTATTTATTTATTTTATGTGGTGCTGAGGACCACACCCATGCTGGGCAAGCACTCTACCATTGAGCTACAACCCCAGCCCAAGACCTTTCCTCTTTTGATATTTTCAATAAATTAAAAGGACGATCTCTTCTATTTAGAATCTAAGTTTTAAATGCCAGGAGTCCTTAAGGTTTTTTTTATTTTTTAATCAACATATTTTTTTCTCAGCTCCTTTAGTTTTTCTAATCTACTTTGAGATCCAGTGAAAATGTTTTACTTGGAAAGTAAAACAATGTCTCTGAACCAATGATAATCAAAATAATTATTCTTTTGTTTTTCATAAAATTAAAGAAAGTGAAGAGAAAATGCAATTTATTTTCACCTCTTAGGATATTTAAGGGAGGAAAAGTGAGATAAGAATGATAAAATTGAACTTCTATTGTGAACAGTGGATGAAGCAACTGAGAACAATCCAAGTGGTGTATTTAAAGTGAGGGTGACACATACTGTTACTAGAAGGAACCAAAGAATGAGAAATGGAATTGACGGTCAGAGACCAGCAACATAAGTTGGGGCTTCCTACTGAACCAATTATCTTCTCTTTTCAAAGTATTTTTTGGATAGAAATTTCTCCAAATTAAACTTAATTGAATTCTTTGCAGAGAGAAATCAACAACAGCAACAAAAATAGGCTGGATTTTTAAAGAGGACACAATATCCCTAAGAAACTGCCAGCGTCCATATTGTAACTAATCTGTTCTCCGTTTTCATTTATTCATTCATTTAAAAAATATCTCTTAAGCCTTTGCTGAGTAGAACATTAGAAGTTTCTGTAAGGGATTCAGGGATTAAAACAACCACTGACCCACTTTCATGCTGCCAATCACAGCAGCAGGGGTTTTAGTTTGCACAGCAAAAATTAAGATAATCTCTTTTCTTTGAAAAAGAAAAGTATGGACATATGACTCTGATTTGATTATGGGAGTAATTACCCACAGTTTGATTTAAAGTCTATAATTACTTAGTGATTCTGGTTGTAAGCCTCCTATGAAGATTGTTTTTAATCCTCTTTATTGTTGTCCAAGCCACATTCCCAGACAGTCCAATCTGTCTCTCTCTAGAGGACCATGGTTGCACCTATCTTCCTGGAGCATGCCTTTCACATGCCCCACGGTAGGAATGGTTCTTTATAACTAATATTCTTTCAGATATGGCAACCTAGACTCAGGCCACTAGAAACTCTTTGGAGAAAGTAATTAAATGGAATTAAATTGCTACCTCAAAGCCAACAGAGTGATCATTAACAAGAAAATTGCTATAAACACCAATTGTTTTCTTGGAGACTTTATACTTTTTTTAAACTTTATACTTTTTTTTAACTCGGGTGTTTCTGACCTCCTCAGGGGACTGGATTCTAGGCATGTTTTCATCTTGGTCTTTGGGATGCCCGTAGCAAACAATGTCAGACCTAGTATACACTTGGTTCTCATGTCTAGAATAGGAGGGAGGAGAAGAGCAAACTTCCCTGGCTGATCCTTGACACTAAACAGACCCTAGTTAGCAGAAGGACTAAACTCATTCAGGTCACCTCTCAATTGCTAAGTGTTTCCTTCCAATTGTCAGTTTCATAAGTTCAGACAATGTGAAATTGCATCTATTAGTCCAGTTCCACTAACTGTGATATGAACATACATTTTTCTCTGTCTTTAGGGTGGCTGTGGTAATAACTGGTGATGTCACAGTGGACTCCTTTTTTGTGAAAGCTGGCCTGGAAACCAGGGCAGAATCAGAGGCAGGCCTGGAATTCATCTCCACAGTACAGTTTTCTCAGTACCCATTCTTAGTTTGCATGCAGATGGATAGAGCTGAAGCTCCATTCAGGTAAGATGAGTGCTCATGGAATGTTCCAGAACCATCTGTGCTCACCAGGAACTACATTCAGTTTTAAGCATTCAGTTTTAGAAGTAAAAGCAAAACAAAATAAAACAAATGAACAAAAACACTAAACATTAGAAATCAAGCAAAAAATGAACTTTCTTTAAAGAATCAAAAGGAATAATTGATAAAACTAAGAAGTCAGTTCCCAGGATACTAAGCAACTCCAATGACTAGTTTATTTGATTCTGAATTAAATCATATTCTAATTCAAAAATAACTTTTCAAGATAACAAAGGGATTTGATTTCCTGTAGAAGTTACTGCATAGTTTCAGCCAAAATACCAGATGTACATTTTCTGTCTGATATCTTTCACAATTGTCCTCTGGACAGAAAGTTCAAAATAAAACACCTGGAAACTCATTTACAGTGGTTTAAAGGATCAAACAAATTCATAGTTCTTAGTTATCCCATACAACATCAACTTGGCCTTGTTTAACTTTGAGTTCAAGCTTAAGTGTTTAGGATTGTAAATTTTTTTAAAAATATGTTAATAGAATGCTTGGTGTCTTAAAAGCCAAATATATACTTGTTCATGTAACTTCATAACATTTCCTCCATTCTAGAGCCTCTCACTAACACTGTGTCCTTAAACCTTTTAACCATTATTTGGAATAGTATAGTCCCATGGAGCTAGAATGCTTTGGGTCTAGGTAGCACTGATTCTTCAGTGATAATTGTAGAGGTTTCTTTGACATAAACTATCTGACCATAAGATAATTTTTGTACTTAAAATAGCAAGTCCCAATTTACATCATCTTCTTTGATAACCAAGCCAGAGTTGAGAGTCTCATTTTACTGACATTTCATGACCCATATAAGAAATGCATCACTAATACAAGTATGAGTACATTATATTTTCATGAAATAAATAATAGTGGCTTATAGTTAGAATATTAAGCTGTCACTAACCTACAGTAACTTACCCCTAGAATAACCATCCAAACACACATAAAAAATATCAACCTTCTAGCTGGGCGCAATGGCGCATGCCTGTAATCCCAGCACTTTGAGAGGCCGAGACAGGAGAATTGCGAGTTCATAGCCAGCCTCAGCAATGACGAGGTGCTCAGCAACTCAGTAAGACCCTGTGTCTAAATAAAACACAAAATAGGACTGGGGATGTGGCTCAGTGGTTGAGTACCCCTGAGTTTAATCCCTGGTACCAAAAAAAAAAAAAATCAACCTTCTAATAGCCAAAATGCAGTGGCCACCAACCCAGCTACTTGGTTACCTAGATTTGGTTCCATGTTTTACTTGGGCTGGAGCCCATTGTTTCCTGTCAGCATTCTCAGCTTAAATCTGGTTGGACTTGCTATTTACCCCAAAGGAGAGTGTTCTCAAGGTGGGGCTTCTGGAATGAGGAACAGATGATATTAAAGGCCTGTGAAGCTTAACAGCATCCCCAAAGAAATGAAAAGAATTCATTTATTCATTCCAGAAAAATATATGGCAGGACTCCTATATTCCAGGCATTTGGAATGTAACTAGCAGTATCGAAATGAAGGGAAGAAAACCACCCCATTTGTGGGAGCAGAGCACAGTAGTCTTTGGTACTCAAGTCCTTTCTCAAATTGTTTTGGGACAGAAACTTCAAGTGCCCACTCAGAAACCTGACTGAGACGAGTGTGGGGTGACTTTAATGTGTGTGATTTTGTTGTTGCTACTATCTTTATGCAGGCAATATGAGACAAAGTATGAAAGGCTGTCCACAGGCAGAGGCTATGTCTCTCGGAAAAGAAAAGAAAGTCTACTACCAGGATGTGAATTCCCGCTCCACCAAGAGAATTCTGAGATGTGCAAAGTGGTGTTCCCCCCACAACCGGAGGGCTCCTCTTCAGGTGGATGGTTTTGAAACTGACCGCTGATATTTCACTTGAATTTGTCTCCTCAAAAGGGATACAATGTGACATGCTTAAGTACTTGCTCTCTGAGAGCACAGTGTTTACATATTTACCTGTATTTAAGATTTTTTGTAAAAAGTAATGGAAAACTTCAATTGATTAAATTTGGGCCTATTCAGTACACTACCTGCAATGTCACTTTGAGTCATCACGTGACACTTTCAACAACTTTCTTACTTTTCTTTTTCCTCTTTCAAATCCCATCTAGCATAGAGAAAATAGTTGTGCTCAAACAACAAACAAGAGTGAAAAACAAAACAAAAAAACACATGCACTTGGGAGAATCCAATTTTGTTTTAACAGTTGGCAGTCAATAGATTTGAAGGCTTTGAGAGAACCTTAAGCATGCATTGTTTTCTATGAAGCATATTGTCTGCTAAGGGAGAAAACCAGAAGTTTTTCTTTTTTTCTTCTCTTTTTTTGGGGTGAGATTGCAGGGAGAAGCTGAGGACAAGACTTTAAAAGAATGTTGTTGGCCAGCTTCTAGAATTAATATTTACATCTTCTGCTATTGTTAGTTTTATTAAGCATTAAGATAGAGAGCACAGAGAATTAAAACACATTATTTTATCTTTCTGCTAGTCATGCAGTCTGCTAGGAATCCATTCAGATCTCTACCTCCTACAAAACAAAAAATTGGAATTAACACATAGGAATTTAAAAAAATAATTTCAGAAACTCCATTTGACTACTCTTATGCCATGTCTGCTTGAGACATGTGGCACGCTGTTTTTTTTACAAGGGACTTCCTTATATAGTAATCACGGTATCTCTGCCTTGCGTGTTTTGTGGTAGAAGCTCCAGTCGGTCTGACTACAATCTGCATGCTAACCACCATGACTGAGAGAACATTGCTTCAAGAAATGGATTTGGCTTTCAAAAGTATGAAATAAAATAGAGTGTCCTTATTTGCATGAATTAAAAGAGCCATGTCAAACATTTAAAAATATTTATTAATAAAACTGATGTGTTTATGGTGATAAACCCCCAAAGGAATGACAGGTGCTATTTGTTCATTAAACGTACACATGTACAATGAAGGTTTAGCTAGCCTACTAAGAGCTGTAAATTGAAAATGAAGTGTGATGTAATAAATATATGGAAATCTTATTGAAATCCTTGTTTCTTTCATTAGTTCCAACACTATGAGCCCAAGATCACACACAGCTAAGCCTCCACAGCAGTGTAGAACTGGCCAAGGTCACTAGATGGGAAGTCAGAGCCCTTTGGAGAACAGGTCCCTGAAAACCACAGCAGGTGAGACATGTGAGCTTGAAAACAAAGTATAAACCACTTTTCAGAAAGCTCCAAACCAGCACCCTTATTGTTCTGTTACTAACAAGGGAGAAAATAGTCAGAAACATAGGGTAGCAAGAACATGGTGAGTGGTAGCACTGGCCATGGAGAAAGTGTCAATAAAGATATTGGTGCTATGTGGCATGAGCTGAATATGAGCTGAATATGTAGCGGGCTGACAAACCTCAGCCATGGGTTGTTAAATAAATCACAGTTGCCTTTTCGAAATGCCAAATACTCACTTCCCTAAAAGTGAGACTGTGGTGCCCTGAACATTTGTGCTTTGCCACTCCAGACTGCTTATTGAGCAGACTGAACCAAATAGCTGCTCATCCATTCGAAACAGGGCATGCTGGCAACTTTAGCATTCTCCAAAGAAACAAGATATCATAAGCCTAGGATAAACAGTGACTCCTTTTTAGATAAACAAGGTAGAATTTTAAGAGGGATGGATTATATTCCACATTTGAAAGTGACATATCCAAGCCAGCTCTGACCACTTAACAGTTACAAATGTCAGACAGCTTCTATCTTCCATGCAGATATCCACCTAGAAATCACATGATGCTCTAAGGTGAGTCTCTAGGCCTCTGCCCTGGTAGCTCCTTCCTAGGAGTGGTATGGATGTAGCCAGGCTTCTGTTCTATGAATCATTGTTCCCTGTCATGTATCCTGTCTTCACCTTCAAATAAGTGTTAAAAAGCACACTTATTTAGTGCTTATTATTTGCCAGTTTTTAAAAGTGTTTTAGATATATCAAATTATTTAACCTTCACAACAACCTTGTTGAAAAAGAGTAGTATGATGTTGTAGATCAGCATCATCCAGGAAAATATAACGTGAGCCAAATAATTTTACATTTCTAGAAGCTACTTCTACATTCTAGAAGTAAACAGAAACAGGTGGACTAAATATTAATAATGCATTTCATTTAACTCAATACATTAAAAGCATTATATCAACATGTAATTAATATAAAATTATTAGTGGGATATTCTACTTTGGGGAAGGATTGGGTCTTCAAAATACAACATCTTTTATACATACAGCACATCTCAGGATGACTAAACACATCTCAAGTACTCAGCATTCTTGTGTGGCTAGTGATCACTGTATGGAACAGTATAATTACACATGGAGAAACTGAGGCACAGAAGACACATCACCCCACAGAAGACTCTGTGTCACCTAGAAAATGATAGAACAAAGACTCAGATGTAGGTAGCTTCACCCCAGAGCTCTCTTAACCCACTATGCTATATATGCAGGATTCTTTTGGTTTTAAAGATTTGTTTCTAAGAGAATGCGAATAGTAAGTCATGAAACTGACAAATGGGACAGTGCCTACAAAGCCTTCTATTACAAAGTTCTGAGAGTTACCTTTACTCCGTGACTTCTGAGTCAATTTCTGTGATGGTACTAGAGGCAAGTTTGAATTTACAGTAACAAATGTACAGTTTTTGATAATAGCTTTATGGAGATACAATTCACATATTCTATAAATTCAATCCCTTGTAGTAAAGAATTCAATATTTCAGCACATTCAAAATATTGTACAGCCATCACCATAATCAATTTTAGAATATTTCCATCATTTCAATAAGGAATCTGTGCTCTTTGGCTATTGCTTCCAATCTCCCCAGCTCCCAGTACTAGAAAATCATTAATCTATTTTCTGCAGCTATAGGTTTAGTCCAAACATGTCATGTAATTGGAATCACACATTCTGTGTTCCTTGATGGCTGGCTTCTTTCACTTAGTGTTATGCTTTCGAAGTTTCTCTACATTGTAGTATGTATCAGTATTTTATTCTTTGTTATAGTCAAATAGTATTCTATTATATGGATGTGCTGTTTGTTTATGCATTCATTAGTGATAGACTTTTGGTTTGTTTTCAGCTTTGGCTATTAAGAATAATTCTTCTATAAACATTTGTGTACAGATTTGGGGGTGGGCATATGCTTTCATTTCTTTTGAAATTACATCAAATGTAACTCTACATTTAACTTTTTGAGTACTGTCATATTATTTTTTAAAGTGACTTAGCCACTTTACATTTCCTACTGCAGCACATAAAGGTTCTAATATTTCCACATTCTCACCAACATTTGTGTCTTTCTTTTTTATTATAGACATTCTAGTTTATATTAACTGGCATTTCACTATGGCTTTGATTTGCATGTTCTTAATGCCTAATGATGTTGAGCATATTTCAATGTACTTGTTGACCATTTGTTCATCTTTTAAGAAAGAGTTATTTGGATTCTTTGCCCTTTATAAAATTGAGTTAGTTATCTTTTTATTAAGTTGCTAATGTCCTTCATATATTTTATCTACAAGTCCATATACATGATTTGCAAATATTTTCTACCATTCTGTGTCTTTTAATTTTATTGATAGTATCTTTTGAGCACAACAGTTTGTGATTTTAATGGACTCTGGTATTTCATTTTGTTTGTGCTTTTGATGTCATATCAAGAAAAAGTCATTGATAAATCCAAGATCACAAAGATTTACTCTTATGTTTCCTTCCAAGAATTCTATACTTTTAGTTTTTAAATGTAAGTGCCAGATTCATTTTAAGTGAATTTTTGTGCCTAAATTCATTCCTTTGTATATGGATATCTAGTTGTTCCAGTAGCAATCTTGAAAACATTTCTCTTTCTCCCTTAAATTGTTCTGATATCCCTGTTGAAAATCAATTGACCATGAACAGGGGGGCTCATCTAAGGATTGTCCATTTTCTGTTGAGTATGGCTCACATGCAGCATCCAGGAAGGTGAGAGGGAGGAGAGTAAGGCAGAGAAGGAGATTTGGAGCAAGATACCCTCACACATCTAAAATAGTACCTCTTCCTCTTACTACTAATATAAAGCTTTAAACCTCTAAACCTCTCAGCTTCTACATCTGTCAAACAAGCAGCAGCCCATAGGTGGTTGTGCAGATGAAATAAGGTTAAGGGAAAGTGCCTGGTACTTCATTAATATTCACTAATATTAACTTTTAATATTCAGTCCTATAGCACTCCTACATGTCATGTTCTGACTCTGTGGAGTGAATCTATTTTCTAGACTTTTACTCACTTGCATTATGAGATTTGGAAAGGTTACCATGTTTGTTAGTTTATTTGTTTATCATGTAAACATTACTTTCACATTACAAAAATTTTCCTATTTTTGTGAAAAACATAACTTTTGTCCATTTCTCCATAGGCTCATGTTAACTTGAGATTGCACTGATTTTCTTTATCAAGTTCTATTGCCTCTGTCCTTTGTGAGTGTGATAATTACTAAGTGGAAAGAATAAGTATTTTCATAAGGAAGTATGAGATGAGTCTAAAATTCAGTCTCAAAATAGGCATTTTCCAATAGGAAGTTCTTAAAGAAATGTATTGAGAGGATTCCATGTCTGTTATGGTTTGGATGTGAGATCCCCAAAAGCTCATCTGTGAGACAATTCCAGAAGGTTTAGAGGAGAAATGATTGGGTTATGAGACCCGTAACCCAATGAGTAAATTAATACCCTGATAGGGATTAACTGAGTGGTAACTGAAGGTGGATAGAGTATAGCTGGAGGATGTGGGTATTGGGGGTGTGGATTTGGGGTATACATTTTGTATCTGGTGAGTGGAATCTCTCTCTGCTTTCTGATCATCATGTGAGCTGTTTCCCTCTACCATACTCTTCTCCCATGAAGTTCTTCCTTACCTTGAGCTCTGAGGAATGAAGCCTAGTATCTATGGATTGAGACTTCTGAAAGTGTGAGCCCCCAAATAAACTTTTTCTCCTCTAAAATTGTTCTTGTCAGGTCTTTTAGTCACAGCAGTGAAAAAGCTGATTAAAACAATGTTAT
>PVHX01028362.1:0-18206 GCA_004024805.1 Geosciurus inauris | reverse complement strand
GGAAGTGCGGCGGGCTGTCTCCGCTGGGGTCTCTGGAGCAACTCTTTCCCTGAATTTGGGCACCCAAGTGGCTAGCGGCTGGGGCCGTGTGTCCACGGGAGCAACTGCTAGGGGCCCTGCCTGGTTGGGTGGGCGTTGGAGCGAGGTACCCCTGTAGAAGCAGGCCCCGCCCGGGGCGAGCCCTGGGCTGAGCCGCTGCAGCTGAGCTCCGCCGCCGCTTGCTGCTGAAGTCACTCTACTTGTGGCTATGGCTGCTGGCTGGTGGCCCTGCTTACACGCGCAAGTGAAATTCCTGCCCGGGTAGCTGTAGGATGATGTCCAGAAGCTGGCTGGGAGATGGTATTTCCACAACTTCAACCTCTGGCTCTGGAGAGACTGACCACAGCGTCCGTCTAGGCCGCCATCTTGGAACCGCCCCTGACAGCATTTTTAATACTGTTGAATTAACAGGTGAATGGAGAGTATCCTGGACTAGTTTTTGTTTTCAGTACAATGTAATAATTATGGTATCTTTTATTTTAAAAATTATCCATTGATTTTACAAAATCTTAATAATGTAAAACTGTATTTAAACAAATGTCAAGTGATCATCTTATGAGGTAAAGATTTTTTCAAACTTACGTTATTGCTACAATGCATTCTGTTTATCATTTTACTGGTGTGACAAATTCTTACCCTCGGGATTAAATTCTTTGTTGTGTAGTTACTTAGTATGTTCATTGATTCAGATTTTCTTTAGGAAATAAGTAACAACTCTACCTTGCTTGCCATGCAATATGTATTTTTATTTTCAAAGATCTCCATCTTTGATAAATATTAGAAATAATCCTTTTTCATAAGAAATACTTTTGGACTAGGTGGACTTTCCACGGGTAGGGGGATAACTGTTGGAATGGTATATCAAAACCGTACAGACCACAGAATATTAAAGATAAAAGGAGACTTCAGAGCATTTTCCAGTTATGCCTACTTATTTTACAAGAGAAGAAACTAATGCCCACACAGAAAATTAACTCAAATTCAGAATTAATTTATGACTTTATAATCCAGATTTTCTCTCATTGTATAACGTTGTTCTTTGAACCAAATGCAATATCATACTTGAAAAATCGATTACTACATACTACAACCCAAGAACCACCAAGAGGTCAATTTTTTTTATGTCACATTTATTTCCTCAGTTGTTTGCTGGTTCCTTTGGCAATTGGGATGTGCTTGGGTCTCACTTGATTTCCAAGTTCCCAGTTGTAATCATAGACTGTGGCAGGTCTGCCCACAGGCACAAATCCCTCTTCTTCATTCAGTGATGTTTACCTAATATCTTCTCTTTTTCAGCCAACTGAGCTGAGCTCTAGATATAGTCACATGGGTGGAAAAGAAAGAAATTTATTCTCCTTGCTAGGTATGTTAGTAGGCAAGTGGAACTGAGGTTAAACAGTCCTCATGGTGATGCTTCTACCCTCTTGTCCCCCTCTCAAGATAGCCAACATGAACATGAAGGAGGAGATCCATTAATTGAAGACCATATTCTCTTCAAACATCATCCACCTCAGGACCTTTGCTGTCCTATGCTTGCTGTCCACATTGTACTAAAAAGAAAGGAAGCTTTCTGCCTTAATATCTGAACCCAAACTGAGTTTTGAGTGATGACAGAAGTTTTGTGAGTGTATGTGTTCCTTTAGATATGTGTAATATTGTCATCAAAATGTTGGAATATTTTGTGAATTTTGATTATTTATAGGGGAAACAGTAAAATATTTAAAGAAGGCTATTTAAGGAAATACATAGATTCACTATAAAAGTCACAGGTAGATAAAACCAATTTTCCCCATCACCTATAACTCAGATTCTGTCTTGAAAGGAATTCACAACGAGCCCTAGAAAGGGCCATCTAGATTGTGATCAAAAGAGACAGTCTTCTTTTTCACATGGAGTGTCAGATGAGCCTAGAAAGCAAGAGGGTTAAAGGGATTGAGGAAATGGACTGTCCCTTAAGCAGTGCCTTTGTGGGCCTCATGCTCAAGTGCCATACAAAATAGAACCCTGACAAAAGAGTCTATTATGCAAGTACTGTGTTTGACTCTTGATACTGAATTAAGTCTCAAAAGTAATGTAAGTTTCCAGAGCCTTTTTCAGAAGGAAATTATGAGCCTCACATTTATTAGTGTACTTTAAAACTGTCTACCTTCCCATCTCTTCATCCCGTAACTGTATCTCCCTGATTCCTGAATATTTCTTCCTATACAGAACTATCCATACCTGACACACTCTTTGGCTATTTGTCTTAATCACAGAGGCCAAAAAATTCTGGCCTGATCCTGCCCTTCTCTACCTTCTCACTCAGTGGTGACCCTTGCGCTGGGCTGTACCTATCTGCCAGGTGCTTCTCAGTCATATTAAGATGAGTGACTGTGAGGCTTGGGTTCCTGAGTACAGCAGGGTAAGCAGGGTGGCAGTTGAGGGAAAGGCAAGCTGGGTAAAACACCTGGTGGAAGCAGAGGGGTCCTTGTTCTTTGATGATAAAGTTAGGGTCCAGAATGGTAAGCTGACTGGCCAGAGTCCTGTATCTTCAGGTTGTGGGAAGGGGTTCTTGATGGCTGCTGTCCACTGCTGAACTCTGATTTGATCTTTGGGGGTGTAGAGAGATCTGGAAGCCTGGTGTTTCTGTACCAAATGAGAGTAGTTGTGGATGTAGGAGGGAGAGAGATCCCACCCTTTGCTCTCCCTCCCTAGCCTCCACTGTCCTTAGGGATTTTGTTGTCACACTCCACCAGGAATGGGCAACTGTGGCTCTGAGACTACAATTCCCTGATGAAAACAGGGCCCATGGGAAAAAGCTCTTGCTGGGCACTAGGAGATTAAGTGTTATAACCAGACAGAGCCTATGTTTTCATCAAGAAAATTCCTCTGCTTGTCTCAGAGGATTATTAAGTAAGATCATAGATTCAAAGGATTTTTGACCAAAGTTGTCCTTATATGTAAAGGTTATAATAATTATATTAGAATTTATGTGTAAGATCCTCTATCAGTTATTCCTTCCATGGTTTCAGCACTGATAAAGTTAAAGCATAATGTTAATCTCTTTAAAAGGCATGGTTTTATTTTACAAGGGCCAACTCTCTAATATAATGACAAATTATGTTCAAACAGGGACTGAGGGAGTTCATCTTCATTCCTGGTTCAGGTAGGGAACCATATCTGAAACATGTCAAACTGATTTTCAAAAACATATCTTTAAAGCTTTCTGAAACATGATGTTACTGTTTTTCATGATTACTCAGTGCTTTCTCTCTCAATGTTGCTATTGGAAGTCATTCCTAATGTCTAAATTAAATCTCTGGTGTATTAACCTGATCATTTTTCTCCTTGCTCTTTTATGTAAAAGATTTCTGACATCTCCCAATTTGGGGACATTGAACTCTTAAACTTTTGTTAATTTTCTTTTTAACTTTCTTCTAAGTCTCTAGTTATTTATTCCTTCATACATTTTCTTTCCTATTCATCATTTTCTGTTACCTTATTTGCTCAATTGAATAAACAGAATTTCCTGAAATATATTGTTAAGGTCTGGGACTGACCCTGGGATTCTAGGGATCTCTGACAGGGATTTAGATGAAGGAAGAAGTCTTTTCTCTGTAGTTCAGCTTTACCTGAGAGTAACAGAGGACCAACTTTTGCTCTTTTAGGAGGGAGGTGTATTGGAAGAACAGGTTTCTGAAAGCTCAAGGCTCAGAGCTAGCTATATTCCTGGCTATAACATCTGTATCTAGGTGGATTCCATCTCCCTTGAAGACTATCAGAAATAGGGCCATTTACCCAGTCCTTGGTGCAGATGATATGAATGTCACAGAGCGGTTGCTCATTCCTGAAGGAAGAAGGAATTCTGTTACAGGGGTCTGGAAATGTCTCCTCAGTTGCCAAGCTCACATCCCTAGTTTGGAGTATAGCTATAGTATAGCTAGTCAAAGTGGGAGGGGGCCAGACTCATGGTAATACTGACGACCTGTCCAAGAGGCAGTTGCAGAATGTGGCACCAGGTATCTGTGAAGCATAGTGAATGTGGCCACTGGAGCTCTACTTAACCAGTCCTGGTCATTTAGGAATTGTCAAATGCCTTGGTTTCAGGGCATTACCACTAGAATACATCTTACCTTCCTTTTTTGTATGGAAAATGGATATAAAGAGACTTGAATTCTTCTCATTCACCTGAATTTTGCCTTCCTCCCCCACCTTTCAGGAAGCAAAAAAGCAACGCTAGCCATTAGATCCTAAATCCACATTTTTACAGTTTGGATAATGAGAAAGGTGTTCCCAGGGACCTGCAGTGAACTTTGGAAATCAAGTTTCCTTGGATAAAGGAGAACATCTTTTAAGCAGAAGAAATCCTGGCCCTTTTGACTTTTTGACCGTTAGGTATCAATATTCAAGAAAAGTTTCCTCAGTATCTCACAATGGATTCTTCCAGGCCAGTTTTAAAATTCTGGATTAGAACTGATTTACCAGGCTTGGAAAAAAATCAGATGAGGTCTTACCTGGAGTGTCTGTTTTTAAGGCTCCCCAAGGATAATTGCACTCTGATGAACTCTGCTTTGTTGAAAGGGCTAGAAAAGTACAGAGTGTTCCAGTACCAGACAGACCTCAGGAGTACTCAGAATCTCCTTTAGGGTTTGTCCTCCTCCTGCCCCCTGTACCCACAGCTGAAGTCTCCTTAACCCTTCCATGTACTATGGAAATCTCTGAATTACATCTTATTTCATGCTTACATTGAAGGTTCTGCCTTTGGGTTGTCATATATATCCTTGATAATCAAAGTGTGGTCTGTTAACCAGCAGCTTCAGCATCATATGAGAACCAGTCTCAGAACTACAAACCCACCTAGACCTACTGAATAAGAACCTGTTTTTTAAAAATAAGAAAACTATATGATTTGTATACATGCAAAAGTTTGAAAAACTTCATTTATACCTTCTTTCTTGCAAGAATGGAGGAAGAAGCTCCAAATATGACTTTGATTCTCTATATAACTCTAGGCTCCTGAATACTTTGGGTATTTTTCTGAAACACTAGAATTTGCATCTAGGCATTTAAGAACTACAAATTGACTAGTTTGAAGAATCATTTCATTCTGACCGCCCCATGATTCCATTCCTTCTAAGCTAAGTCCTTACGGAGCTGGAAAGCTGCTCTCCTCTGTGTTGGCTATATCTTCTTTGGTGAAAAGAAGTATGTCTGACTAAAGGCTGAGAGTGTCCTCAGGCCCTCAACACTAGTTCCCAGGGAGAAAGGGATCCTTTAATTCCTACCCAGGTGCTACAGACTGTATACTTGTGTCCTTTGCAAATTCACGGATTGAAATCTAATTCCCAGTGAGATGGTGCTTGGAAGTGGAGGCTTTGGGAGACAATTAAGTAATGAGGGCTCTTCCCTTATTAATGGTATTATTGCCTTTATAAAAAGGGAACCAAGTGACTTCCCTTGCCCCTTCTACCATGTGAAAACACAGTTAAAAAAAAAAAAAAAGACTGTCTATGAACCAGGAAACAGACTCTTACCAAACACCAAACCTGCCAGTACTTTGATCTTACACTTCCCAGCCTCCAGAACTATGAGCAATAAATTTTTGTTGTTTATAAGCCAGTCAGTCTATGATATTCTATTTCAGCACCCCAAATGGGCTAAGACACTATGTAACTGTAATGGTTAGAGTCTAGCGTGCTCATGGAGGCTTTCAGGAAAGCCAATGCCCAACTTAATTGAAGGTGGAAAGGAAAAGAGGACCTGGACTCCAGCTCTAAACCAAATGGGAGATACCCGGATGAGACTTTGGGATGAACTCCTCCTTATTTCCTCCCCAATTTCATCCCTGTTCCCTTATCCAAACCTTGGAATATTTATTTTTTACCTCGAATCCGAGCATCTTCCTGAAGCTGAAAAATAATGAGAATTCAGAGTCAGAGAATCAGGGGTATGGTCTTATCTGGACCCTTAGTGAACCTGTCATAGACCCGGTCAGGTGTACAGACACCTGCTTGGGAAATAGGAACTTCTGGGGAATGTATCTACTTCTTGGAATTTGTATTGCCTTTGTATCTCTTAAGCAAAACCACTGAAGACAATGCCCTGCACAGAGGATATACTCAGAACTATTGAATAATGAATGGATAGGTAAATAGGAGTAAGCTGTGGCTTCTTTAGGGCTGGGAGACAAATAGGTCATTCCTTATAGCTATAACTATTCACATAGGGAGCTTACCTCATTGTTTCTTGCCATTTTCACCCTTCTTACTAAATCTCCTGTGTTTCTCTGAAGAGAACCTTGAAGTAATTGTGGAGTACTTTTTAAAGAATCCCTCCTACTCACCTCAGAGCAAATAGCTACTGGTAAAATGCTTTGGCCCCACTGAGCTCACTTGAGCCAATTAAATGTTTTTTTTTTTTTTTTCATTAGAATGCCCTAGTGCCGGGCCCAATGTTTGCCTAATTGGAAAAAAAAAGCACATCCCATTTCCATTCCACCTCTTCCACCCCTCTTTTGCTTGACTTTATTCTTACCTCAATATTTAAGTACTAAAATTTCCCTTATACCTTTAACTAGGGTATCTATTTGGTCTGCACCAGATTCTGTGATTCTTTGAGGGCAGGGATTGTGTCTGACACCAGAAGAGGGCTTCAGCAGGGTGATGCTGGATGCATGTTACCTTTATTGTAGGTCCTGAGTGGCTGGAAGTCATCACATACAAAACCCATTTGTAAACAAGCTCTCCCTCCTCCCATTAGCTCAAATTCTGCTTGGAGGAGATTTAGGTCTCCGGAGACTAAAATTCTGAGAGGGTGGAAGCATTTTGAACCCAGAGGCAAAACCTGATGAAAATAGCAACCTTCTGATTTCTATGTAGTGCCCCTTTTTACCAACAGCCAAGGGAAAGCAAAGGATGTCATATCATGAGGGTAAGTGCAGACCCTGTGGTAGGATGCAATAGCATGGCTTCTTGGATCATAAAAAGGGCTCAGTTCTAAGGCCAAAAGTGGTCCAGCTGGTGAAACACAGGAAGCTTATATTCACGCCTTCTTAATCCCTTTTCCCATCATTCCTCCCAACCACAGCGAGCCATATGCTGTTCCTAAGACAAAGGGAGCTTTGGATTACATTTAGATTCTAACTTTAATGAAATTATATCTTTATTTAGAATAATCAAAGAAATCTGTATAGAAGCTTCCTGTTTGCCCTGGTTTTACAATATTTAGACATCTCCCAAGTTACATGTTTTCCTATGTTTACGGCCTATGCAACTAGTCTGTTAATAATTATATGTGGAGAGTGCCTATTACTCTCTGCTGTTAACAGAGCGAAAAAAAAAATGTGACAGTGAACTTGATAAGACCAAGAGGTATCAGCACCTTGAACAAAGTAATGTAATAACTCGGTTTCAGGGAAGGCCAACAATATAGTGCATGCTTGATTACATTATTTATTAGATCAGCGTTCAGAAAACAGACTGAAAACTGTATGGAGGAAGAGTAGAGGAAGAGAATTGTCTCTCTTTATCCCAAAAGTTAAGTGTTGGCCTCTAATTTGCACTTCCCTGCTGTTAATAGACATACTTACCTAACAAGGCAGTTTATTATGCTACTTGAGGACTCCTCTCCACTCAACCACTTAACAGCATTTCATATAACCACCCAGAGTATTTTTGCTGAGAAAAATTCTGGTAAATAAGTTTTTCTCTTTATATTATCACACTTCATCAAGGGAATTACTAGGCATCTTGCCTTGGATGTCTGGACTGACAAGTCAGTGCTATTCTCAGAAAGGAGAACTCTCTAGATGAATAAATGGAGCTAAAATTATGGTGAGAGTCAACATCTCCGTAGGGCATGGAAAAAGTGAGATCAATAGCAGGCAATGAGGCCAGAAAATTTAGAGAATCAAGATTTAATCTCACCTCATTTTGTATATCTTTAAAAGCTGTCAGTACCTAAAGACAACAAGATAGAAAAATTAATATTACAGACTATCACTTTATAACAAAGGGATTTTATATAGAGAATCAAGTCATCTAATCTCCCAACTATTAGACTATGGAATGTGAATGCAAAGGGAATGTGGCTTTCTACTTCCAGCAAAACACTCCCATTGACTTCCATTCTACGCATATTTTATGGCTGCCATTTCTCCACATGGTAAATGGATGAAATGCAGTGAAGCATTCAAAGAAGAATGGTCTGTGAACAAAATGTATAATGAAAATTTCTATTATATTTCATTTCTGTTTAATCAGCCCTTGTTCTAAAAACTAAGCATAGCTATTAAAATCAATACATGTTTGTATTTAGGTTATAATACACTGAAGAACAACTCCAAATATTGGTGAGGATATGGAGCATCTGAAACTTTCATGTGTTTTTAGGGGTGTGTAAAATCATAGTCACTTTGGAAAAAGTTCTGGCAATTTCATAGAAAAGTAAATTTATACTTTCCCAGCTATAGATAAATACAATGACTGTTAGAACTTTGGATTGTCTCATTTGGAGGAAAGGGCAAACTTTAAGACAGATAATGGTATCTTGTTTGGTGAAAGTATGTTTTTGTTTATTTTTAGACAATCAGGAGTTTCCATTTGTGTGTAACTCTGCACATGGAAGATTAATAGTCAAAGGCAACTGACTGTGCCAATTATCAATTTATTTCCTCTCAGCAACCCTTGTTTACCCTTTGCTATATTATAAATATCCAATTATTTACTGATTCCCAACAGGATGAACTTCTGACCTTTACACAAGCAATTCCTTTTTTAGCTAATACAGTAATTGCAGTTATGCTAATTACAGCATTGTAATGAAAAAAATTACTTCCTTTTGTAAAACTTATTGAATCATTAAAAATAAGAGAATAAAAATTACTCAATATGTTCAGTGGAGGCTGACAGAAGAGGCTCTGGAGAATTTCACCCATTTTAATTAAAAAACCAAACTATCTTTTCTTGCTTTGTTTTATATGGGACATACTATAAGTTCAAAATAATCCATGATCCTTTAATTCTCAGCTCTATCCAAGAGTTAAAATGCACAACACATGCAACTAGAATATCAAGATTGGGATGTTGAATATTGATATTTCAATATCAAAAAGCTGAGGGCTCCTTGAAACTCTAAGTTAATGTCTATGTTCTATGAAAGTTCATAATAGTTTGTTCTGGTTATCTGATGGGCACGACTAGCTTCTTCATTCGAATACTATTGAAATATAAAGTGAAACCTGATGTTTTCCTGTGTGGGAATTGGGCACCTTGATTGTTATTTTCTGATGATTGGGAGAACAAAGATATTTTGTCAAACTGACCAAGTCATCAGTTTTTATAGAATTAGAAGAAACTAAGTCTCAATTTGGAGACTTATCTCTGGTAGTGTTGCTTCGGTTAGAAGATCAAAGGCAGCAGACGTCCATTGATAACTGAATGAGCCCATTTCTCATTTTCAATTCAGAGTTTTCAGGTCCCACAACACCCTATTGATAGGACTAAACAATTTCACTATTACAGAACATCTGTCTCAACTGTCTTCCACAAAGAAAGACATTTTTTCCTGAATTTCTCTAAACCAATTGAAATTATTTTGTAAAATCCTTAAGGCATAATATTCCCTTAGCCTGGAATCAACATAAAGTTTTTTCTTAACCACAGGAAGGACAATTCTTCACATTCAGGTTCATATTCTTTTGCTTTCTTCCTCTCATACTTCACTGGTAAAATGACTATTCACAGAGTGACTATCAATTGCATCCTACAGCACAGAATTCTGCTAGCTAGAGTGGTGCTTCTCCATGGAACCTAGGACAGCTGTTCCTTGCTCTAATCCAAGCCATGACCCTTATCCTAAAAACATCTTTACTTTAAAGATTCTTTTCCCCAAGGATTCCATCTACCTGTTCCAAGGAGTGTGGAGGAGAGAGAAAACAGTTACTTGGGTTCACATGGAGTTTTCTCTTCCAGGGTGAGTTTTAATCTATACCCTTGTAAACAGAGATGGTGAATAATTTATCTAAAATGGCTTAAAAATGAAAAGACACATCAGCCTTCACTGTGGGGCTTGGATCACAACTTTATCAATGGAACCTGTGAGAAAACTGAGGGATTAAATGCTTTTAAAACCACACTTCAAACAGACAGGACTTGTGACAACTTTAAATAGGTGGTGTTGGAAGGGAAACAGAGATGCACAGGCATGAAGAATTCTAAAGGTCTGGGATTGAATGAGGTATAGAAAACGATGGGAAGGAAGACAGCAATCCTTCACCATTAATCAGCAAACTGCTCAAGGGAAGAGAAGGAAGTGTTGCTCTCTTAAGCTCTCTCCCTTCTTCCACCTCTCACCATACTATCAAAAGTGACCCCTCCATACTCACCTGGTCCCACAGGGTTTCCGTGATCTTTATCTCTCTTTCCTGTTGAAACAAAAGACACATCTTGGCAATGTTACCCTAACTCTCCCGGAATCTGACATGGTAGAATAAAAGGTGTTTCTTGGAATTGGAAGAGACACTTGAAGTCACCGCCTCCCATATTTCACATAATTCAAAGTCTCCTTCAGTCCTGTCTAGTCATTTTCAGCTCACATCTCCTGCTCAACTCTTTATCTAATTAGTGGGTAACCAGGTACAAACAGACCTATACATTCACCTGCTGTATCAATACCCATGTAGCCTGCCTGCCTCTGGAGGCATGTGGTATTGGAATTGCTAACTGGTCTTTGTACATGATGTCCTACCAGCCAGCCCCAAACCCTAGACCACAAAGCACAAACCCTCCAAGATACTCCTCAGGCAGGTTTTCTGTCTTCTGGCCATAGCCTCTTCTCCTCCTCTATCCCCAGGAACCAGGACCCCCCAAAGACTTGGATGTCTTACCCACCTGTGGTCTCACTGTTTTTTCAATGGATGTGCTGGAAAGAAAGGATGATAGAAATCCTATGAGGAGGGGGAAATAAGCCAAAGTTTTCTCCTAACTCCATCCTACAACTCCTAGCATGACTTCTTCAATATTCCATGCTTGTATAATTATATCAAAATGGATTCTACTGTCATATATAACTAAAAATAACCAATATTCAATCTCATCCCTCCACACAAAACATTCACAAAATAAACATCAATATGGTAAAAAAGAAAAAAGAATTCTTGAAGGGTCTATGCAAAATTTTTGGAAGAATAGCTAGGATCCTTTCTCTCATATCCTCTCTGGGATCTGCAGCTTCATTTTCCCAGGATCTTGGCTATTATGAGAGGACCTTAAAGATTCAAAAGATAAAGAGATGGGGGTGAAGATGATTGTCATTATTGTTAAATCACACCATTCTCCTGCCTAATTGTATCTACTCCCCACCGTTCACTCTTCTTACGGTTAAATTATCCAGGTCCTTATTGATGAGGTACATCCAATTATCAAAGTGCTGATAATCAAAGTGCTGATAAGTGTTTGACCCTCTTAAATATGTTATTTTTTCCCTTCATGACCTCTGATGGAGTGAGGATTGGGATGGAATTCTAAGGAAGCAGTTCAAAGATTTTTTTTATTCTGGACAGTACAACTGAAACACTTATTCCTAAATACTACTAGAATCACCTGGAAGTCACCTGGAAGAAGGAGTAGATGTATAGTATGCAGGGTTAGGCAGGTAACTGACAGGAAGGACAGGCATAAAAATGGGTGAAACAAGGGCAGCCGGTCTGATCTATCATGATAGTGGATCCTGAGTAGATCCCATAAAATAAGTTCTACAAACACATTTACTTTGACAACTCTTCCTCTCAAGGGTTCCATCTACCTGTCCCTGGGAATGTGAAGGAAAGAGAAATTACAGTAGAACTGGGGTTCACTTGAAGTTTCCTCCACCAGAATTTTAATCCAAACCCTTGCTAACAGAAGTGGTAAATAATTGACACACTAGGTAAATACATTGGGAAAAAGGAGGTGTGTGTGTGTGTGTGTGTTGTGCGTGTTGATGGAGAAAAGCAGGGGAGGGATAGAATAAAGAAACAGTGGCAGAAAGAGGCAGAGCAAGAGCAAGTGAGAGACTGACTCACAATAGAAGTATAATGATTATTTCCCCAAATGTCTCAAAGAACCAGGCACTGAGGTAGGTGCTTTGATCCGCATACCCTATCCACAAATAGTCCTGAGAGGGAGGTGTGGGTGGTCCATTCTGCTATGCAGCAAACTAAGGCTTTGATATAACAGTAGTGTAAAAGCCTGGATTCCAACTTAGGTCTGTTTGGTTATACTCTATTTTGATTGCTACAAGTTCTTATGCCCTACCTGTTTTATAGCTGAATTATTAGAAAACTAATTCCATTGTAGTAGGAAGAATTTGGAATTTAAAGATAGAATATTTTGAATTCTAGCCTCACAATGCTCTCATTCTAGGATTTTTGGCAAGTCTTTGTCTGTATGAATGTATCTGTCTCCTTATCTATAAACAAGAGGAATGATTTGTATCTCTAGGGTTTGGGGGAGGAGTGTAGGAAGCCTTTGTAACTGTTATTTCAAACATTATTATTAGGATTATTTTTACAGTCTTGTTCACTTTCACTGCCAAAAATCACCTGTTCATCAGAAGATAGTATTCTGGTCTGTTTTATGTGTTTTTTTTTCATATATAAATGAAAGAGACTCCAATATCTAATCACTATTTCCTGCTCAGGGTCCTGTAGCTGTCTGCAAGATAATGCATCCTCTTAGGGCAGGTTTTTATCTTTTCTCAAGCTTCAGCCTTCTCAGTTTCTTATTAGCCCTCAGGTTTGAGGCCTTGTTAACCACTCTGAGCACTTAAATGAGATAGGCAGCCCCCCAAACCTAAAAGACACTCTACTCTCTCTCTTCCCTAATTCCTACAAACCCTAATTTCAAAACATCTGCCGCACTGGGTGTGGTGACACACACCTATAATCCCAGCTACTGGGAGGCTGAGGCAGGAGGATTGCAAGTTTGAGGCTAACCTGAAACTTAGTGAGACCCTGTCTCAAAATAAAAAATCAAATGGACTGGAGATGTAGCTCAGTGGTACAAGCACCCCTGAGTTCAATCCCTAATACCGCAAAAAGAAAACCAAAACAAAACACCTGCTGCATACTTCAAAGGCTTAAGCCAAGCTCCAATTCCTGATCTATATGCTCACAAAAAGCCTCTTCCCTCTGCCCCTGACTTAATGGCTGAAATTGCCTGGGTCTCATATTTAGCTTTAAGCAATAGCTTCTGGCTCTTTTTACCACCCTAGCCCAAGGTAGGTGGCTGACTTTGATTTACACTATTGAGGACATAATTTAAGAAAAAGTCATCCCTGTAATGAACCAATGTCCCAACCATCTCCCTGAGTAATTGCAACTGATGTCCATTTTCTAAGTTACTATGAAAGACTGTCCTCTTCCACTGAGGAGATATAGAAAAGGGGGACATGTGAAAGTCCCCATCTACCCCAACCAGGAAATAAGTGCAACCAGAAGAGAGAGGGGAGACAGGTGATAGGTGACCCTAATTCTTCTCCCATACAGTATATTCAATCTAAGAATTCTTGAGGATCATCATTAGTCCCACTTACCTTCTATGCTCCTTGGATGTCATTCCTGCCTTTTGTTTTTGATCTTGGTAGGCATGCTCTGCCATTTGCTCTTGTACAAGGACCAAGGACCCTGGAGCTGAAGACAGAGCTTCAGGTCCTGGGGAGAAATGAATAAGGGGAGAGGCAGGTACATAGTTAGAAGAAAACACTTGCCCACTGGACAGGTAGTTTGGTCCTGGTCTCAGTTCAGAAAGCATCTTGTGTTTTGAATGGGTCAGTATGTGTGTATTAGGGGGAGGTATGTGTGTACATATGTGTGAATAAACATAAAAGTGAGAGGAAGGAAGAATTCAGCCCAGGTAAAAATCTCCTTAGTAACCTACATAAAAAAATATCCAACATTGGGTGTAAGGAGTTGACTGGAGGTTTCATGAGCTGAAGTGGGCTCTGAGGCAGAGGAAGAAGTAGTGTACTGTGAATTCAAGATTGGCAAATACACCGCCGCCCCCATCCAGTCAGCATTTTGCTGGTCTACTAGGGGTAGAACTATAGGCCGCAAGTTAGTCAGTTCTAGCTTTTGGACTGGAAGGCCAAAGCAGTGATCTAAATAAGAGACAAATCCTCCCTTGAGAAGTTTCCCCCTCACTTCTTCCACTCCCACCCTTCTCTACCTCCAAACCACAGTCAGGAACCAGGTCAATTAATGCCCAGAAACTTACCTGCCTGGATATCCAAATCACACTCTACCCTGCTTCCCCTAGATTTCCCCCTCTTTGAGCTCCATCTTGCAGGAATGCTGTACTCCCCACACCTGACTTTCCCTTCTCAACACTCTGTGACCTCAGTTGTGACTTCATAGAGCTGGCACAATTGGCTTTCTCCTCCCAGCCTCATCCCAGGCTCCACTGAATCCACAGGATAATGGTAAAATAAAGAGATACTATTATGAAATTTTAAATTTTATTTTTGAAGATTTTTCTTGCTTCATTGTCCTCTGCCCATTGCATTAACTATCCCCTGCTCCTGAGAGATCGGCAGGAGTGAGACTGAAAGAAGAATCCAAATTTCAAAATAAGGCCTGAAGCATCTGGCTTTAAGAGCAAGGTTCTTGAGAGAAAAATGGTGTTTTGAATTCCAAAAGTCTTTGACTTGGAAGATCATCAAAAATTGGTGAATGATAATGGACTTAAAACCATAGGAAGAATAAAAAATTTTCCTGAATAAAATCAGAGGGAGAGGAAGAGAGAGACAGGGACAGACTCAAAAAGTGGCTAGAAATGAATATTAGAGAAGAAATAAATTAGGTAGAGATGTGAAACTCTGAGAGACCTACTTATTTTTTTATAATTGTACATGTAAAATCCCTCAATGTTTCTAGAAATCTAAGAAGGGACAAGACCTTTCTTCTCCTTGAAAATAGACCCTGAGGAGGAGCAACCTCAGAGTGGGTCTTATACCAACATGGGGTGGTCATATTATAGCAGGAATTGAGGTGTGGTGTGTTTGGGTAGGTAGGACATGAGATAGTGCATTCCAGTTACCATAACCTGCCCAGATGTTGGTGGGAAAGATCCAATGAGCTGTCATGCAGGAACACAGAGTGTATTCCGTAATGAATCAGTGGAGCTGAACTTTGATTATCAGTGGTTGTTAAGATTACTGTTAAACTATCCTATCCTGCTAGTGTGCATAATATATAGAGGCCCCAGGACTATGGATTTCATGGATTTTAATCCTTTGATTAGGTTACATCATATGACACAGTTGACCTTAAGGTAAGTTGTTTACCTGGGCAGATATGACCTAAGCACCTCTGTATTCCTTTTCTATGTATTATTTTTCTACTGTTTGATTATTTCCTTAATGATTTGTAAGAGTTATTTATATGCTAAAAAGCTCATAGTTTTCAATGCATTTAAAATTTTTAGAAGTTTTAGATTAATGAGTTATATTGTCTGTAGACCCCATACTCAATTTCTCCTGTTATACTAACTAGAATTTAAAAAAATAATTCAATGTAATAAAATGTATCAATATTAAAAAAAAAAGAAATAGAGTGGAGAAGGGGAGATTTAAAATCTGGAATGGAGCCACAATGCATTTAACCCGTGATGAAATGTCAGGGTAGTTACCACAGATAAGGCATGGATATCTGATTATTCCTACGCTTGTCTTCAATAGGATTTAAGGGAAAGGCATAGTGTCCCCTCCCTGGTTTTGATGTTAGCGCTCCAAGTGCTACTAGTGAGATCACCATGGACCCCACCTGAATACCACCTTCTTACTGTTGTGAATTGCTTAAAAGATTAGTCCCAAGAAGACACCCTAATTAGAGGTTACCTTCCCTTTTCTCTAAGAGCATCTGGGTCACTTTCATCATAATATCTTTCCTTATTTACTTCAGTTCCCACAGGGAGTTTATTTAGTCATCTCTTTGTTGTTGTTGTTATGACCAAAGGTCTGACAAGAACAATGAGTAGGACGAAAATTTATATGGGGCTTAGGGTTTCAGAGGTCTCAGTCCACAGACAGCTGGTTCCATTGCTCTGGGCCCAAGGTGAAACAGAACGTTATGGCAGAAGAGTGTGGAGGAGGAAAACTGCTCAGGACATGGCAGTCAGGAAGCAGAGAGCTCTGCTCACCAGAGACAAAATATAAATCCCAAAAGCACACCCCCAGTAGCCTACTTCTTCCAACCACACCCTGCCTGCCTACAGCTACTGCCTAGTTAATTCATATCAGTGGATTAATCCACTTATTAGATTAGGGCTCTCATAACCTGATCATTTCACCTATAAAACTTTTGCATTGTCTGACACATGAGCTTTTGGGGGACACCTCATATTCAAACTGTAACAGGGTCCAAGCTCCCTTCATCATTCCTCTTTACAGGGACTTCTATCCTTTAATGGCCAGATACATCCCACAAACCAACACAAATTCCTACTTCTCTCTAACTACCTCATCTCTTTAAATTAGCAAATAGAGCCACCACCCCAGCCCCCAAAACTGAATTCTTAATTCCACCTACTCTGAAAACTTCTTCTTTTCCACATAACATGGTGCCACCATTTGCCCAGTTACTCATGTCAAAAATCTTGGAATTTTCACTAACTCCTCCATTTTTCTGTCTTAATCAGAAACTTCTATTGGCTGTACCTTCAAAGTGTGTGTTGTATATGATCACTTCTCATCACCTCTTGGCCGGACTGTATTGTTTATCTTCTGGACTCCTGCCAGGCCTCCTAATTGGTCCATTCTTATCTTTCCATGGTAGCCAGAATGATCATTTTAGATGAATACAGATCACATCAATGCTTTACCTAAAACTCTGTGTTCTCTTTGCATTGTGCTTAGGGACAAAGAACACAGTCCTGCCACACTCAGAGTCCCCACTACCATGTCACTTCCTAACCACTCCTCCTGTTCATTCTGCTCAGTCCTTCTGGCTTCTTTTCTTCAATGTGCCAACAGTAGACATCTGCTTCATGATTTTCATACCTAATGTCCCTTCTTCCTGACCCACCTTCTCCCAAACATTTGTTTGACTCTCACTCCAGTCTCTGCTTAGATGACATTTCCTCAGAGAGGTCTTTGTATATCCTTTATCTAAAGCAGCAGCTGCCACTACTCTATAAGGTTTTTACTCTGATTTAAGTTTCATTTGATCACACTGGACATTATGAATACCTATTATGAATACCTATGTTTGTTTGTCTATTTCATCTCATAGAATGTAAGCTAAGGCTTTATTTGATCTTGATCAGGATTGGATCAAGTGTCCCTTTGTAATACTTCAACTTATTACAGTGCTAAGAACTTTACCTGAAATATAGCAAGAACTCATACATTGTGGGTTGAGTGTGTGTGTGTCTGTGTGTGTGTGTGTGGTGCTGGAGATCAAACCCAGAGTCTCACACATATAGAAGTAAATCAAATGTATGTAGAATAAACAAGCCAATCAACAGTCTGTACTGACACTTCCCATGGGTACGAAGACATGGCCTTATTAATGTAGGCCAGTGAGGAGGATATAAGGGCACCCCGCAGAGAAGAGGCACCCCTCTGCTGCCATGAGATCATTTCTCCCTGCAGGCAGACTTCACCAAGAGAAAGGGGAACTAGAGAGAGAGGAAGAAAAATATCCAAGTTGTCAGTTTTACACACACACACACAAAACAAAAACAAATAAAACTAGTTTTATACCACATTTTTGAGAATTTTATCAAGATAAAATTGACATGTAACAAATGGCACATGTTTGGTAAGTTTATATGTATACATTCATGAAAATATCAACAAAAAACAAGATAATGAATCTTGCCACGGTTTCCAAAGTTTCCTTGTGTCCCTTTGTAATACTTCAATTATTTCTCTCTGCCATTCTCCCTTCGCTACCCTGAAGCAACTATTGATATGTTGTCATTTTAGAAGAGTATGCAATTTTTAGAATTTTATACTAATAAAATTATACAATATGTACTCTTATAAGGCTCTTTCAATCAAAATGACTATGTTGAGATTCATTCACATTACTGTGCATGTCCATAATTCATTCCTTTATTTATTTATTTAGTTTGTCACATAGAACAAGTTATTTATTTTTAAATTTATTTATTCTACTTAGGTATACATGATGGCAGAATGCATTTTGA
>PVHX01028361.1:0-18201 GCA_004024805.1 Geosciurus inauris | reverse complement strand
GTCATTCCTTATAGAAATAGAAAAGGCAATCATGAAATTCATTTGGAAGAATAAGAGACCCAGAATAGCCAAAGCAATCCTTAGCAAGAAGAGTGAAGCAGGAGGCATCACAATACCAGACCTCAGATTATACTACAAAGCTATAGTAACAAAAACAGCATGGTACTGGCACCAAAATAGACATGTAGACCAATGGTATGGAACAGAAGACACAGAGACGAATCCACTTACATACAGTTACCTTATACTAGATAAAGGAGCCAAACACATACACTGGAGAAAAGACAGCCTCTTCAACAAATGGTGCTGGGAAAACTGGAAATCCATATACAGCAAAATGAAACTAAACCCCTATCTCTCACCATGCACAAAATTCAACTCAAAGTGGATCAAGGACCTGGGAATCAGACCAGAGACCCAATGCCTAATAGAAGAAAAAATAGGCCCAAATCTTCATCATGTCCGATTAGGGCCATACTTCCTTAACAAGACTCCTATAGCACAAGAAGTAAAATCAAGAATCAACAAATGGGATGGATTCAAACTAAAAAGCTTCTTCTCAGCAAAAGAAATAATCAATGAAGTGAACAGAGAGCCGACATTCTGGGAACAAATCTTTGCCACACACACATCTGATAGAGCACACATCTCCAGGATATATAAAGAACTCAAAAAGCTTAACACCAAAAAAACTAACAACCCAGTCAATAAATAGGCCAAAGAGCTGAACACAAACTTCACAGAAGAAGATATACAATCCATCAACAGACATATGAAAAAAATGTTCAACATCTCTAGCAATCAGAGAAATGCAAATCAAAACTACCCTAAGATTTCATCTCACACCAGTCAGAATGGCAATTATCAAGAATACAAACAACAGTAAGTGTTGGTGAGGTTGTGGGGAAAAAGGCACGCTCATACATTGCTGGTGGAACTGCAAATTGGTACAACCAATCTGGAAAGCAGTATGGAGATTCCTTAGAAAACGTGGAATGGAACCACCATTTGAGCCTGCTATCCCACTCCTCGGTCTATACCCAGAAGACTTAAAAACAGCACACTACAGTGACGCAGCCACTTCAATGTTTATAGCAGCTCAATTCACAATTGCTAAACTGTGGAACCAACCTAGATGCCCTTCAATAGATGACTGGATAAAGAAACTGTGGTATATATACACAATGGAATATTACTCAGCAATAAAAGAGAATACAATTATGGCATTTGCAGGTAAATGGATAGAGTTGGAGAATATCATGCTAAGTGAAATAAGCCAATCTCAGAAAACCAAATGCCAAATGTACTTGTTGATAAGTGGATGCTGATCCATAATGTGGGGAAGGACATGGGAACAATGGTGGAACTCTCTTCACAGGGGTGTAAAGGGGGAGGGGGCATGGGGACAGTAAAGGTGGTGGAATATGATGGTCATCATAACCCTAACTTTATGTATGACTGCATATATAGTGTGATTCTATACAACTTACAACTAGAGAATTGATATGTTATCCTCTATCTATGTACAATGAATCAAATTGCACTATCATGTAAGCCTAAATAGAACAAATAAATTAATTAAATATGAAAAAAATGCCAGGTAAAACATGTTCACTTTGCTTCTGATCAAAAAGATGATGGAAACAAAACACTGAGGATTACTAGAGGGATCATTAAAAATAAGTCATAGTAGCTCAGATAGAAACCCTCTCAAACCTAACCTCAGCTTCCAAGTTGATCCAAGTTTCAAAGTCTCTTTAGTGTTATCCTAAATACTCATGATTTAGATTCAACCCAACCAGTCTTTGCCAGCCCCCATTTGATGTGTTATTCATTTCTTTGGCTGGTATTCACTTGAACTTGAAATTTAGAATCATTTTTACCTTCTACTTTTGTCTTATTGTTCATAATCACTTCAGGCAACAAATTTGTCCATCATGTCTGAAAGCACTCTCTCACATCTACTCTCTCCTTTCCATGGTGAGAGAGCTACCTGGAATAACAAAGGCAGGAGGGGGTGATAATTTAGTCAAGGAAAGCAATGGCTCTTCCAAAGGGTGAAGTATAGGAAGAAGGTATTGATACTCTCTATGTGGAAGGGATGTTTGAGACAGCCCAAGCACAGGTCAAGAAGAGAACTCAGGAGAATAGGCTTAGCAGCATGAGAAAGAGGGACTCCATTGAAGGAGACAGGAGATGGTCCCCTACAGAAAACTATCATATGGCAGTCAGCAAGAGGGCAGAAACCAAAGAGTTGACTGTCAAATGTCACACTGTTATCACATATTATAAGGGCTAAGGGAAAAAGGAAAAGATGCAGTAAACAGTTTCAGGTCTCTGAAAAGTCTATCATCCAGACGTATTGGAGGGATTCATATGATGTTTCAAGATAGCTTGTGCAATGTCATCTAAAAGGCAAAATACACATTTGGATCTCCAGATGAACACAAGGGAGCAATTTTAATGTTTTTATTCTTTCTAACTTCTTTTAAAGCTATCACTTACATTCCTTCATAGCTATTTACAAATGTTCAAGATGCATTTTGATAATGGTGAGCTCTGTGGAAACTGATCATTCATTTACATAATCCAGTTATCTTCTTGTGTTACTTGGAAGGAACACAACTTACCAAGGAGTTCCAAAAAAGCTTATGGAGATACAGAGCAGGGTTAACATTCAATAGGACTCTTAGATCCAACCATTCAGATATTGCAAACTGACAGCTAATAAGCTATTTCTAGCCCACAGGCATTCACTCTTTGGTTTAAACACTGTTTGCTTTTTTGCCGTATTGACTTTAAACCTTTTTACCAATAATTACAAAAAATCAAAATGTGGTATACATACAAATGAAGTTTAATTCATCTGTAAAGAAAAATAAAATTATGTCATATGCAGGAAAATGAATGGAACTGGAGGACAATATTAAATGTGATAAGTCAAATTCATAAGGTCCAGGGTCATATGTTTTCTCTCATATGTGGAAGCTAGATAGGAAAAAAAAGGAAAAGAGAGGTAGGGGTGGGGATCCTCAAAAAATAGAAGGGAGATCAGAAGAATAGAGGAAAGGGACCAGGGATGGGAAGAGAGGAGGGAAAGGGAAAAGACTGAGGAATGATATTAGCCAAATTACATTGTCATATTGTGTGCACGTACAAATATGAAACAGATCCCACCATTATGTACCACTATAATGCACCAATAAAAAATGTGGAAAAACAAAATGAGAGCCAAAAAAAATCAATAAACTTCACATAAAAACCTCTATTCCTGAATTCTCTTAAGTAATCAGAGGTTTTCTCTTCTTGGCACCAATATTTCAGAGTGGCAGCATAATCATACTGAGTCACAATGGCCCCACTGAAGAAGGTCCAACCTGCCTGATTACCCCTTGGCACCCAAGGCCTGGCTTCTCAGGGTGCTGTGGTTTGCAGGTCCACGGTAGAGCAATCTTCACCTTTCACATAGGAGGAACATCTTGGAAGCCACCGTGACAAGACACCTGCTCAAAACCATGGCTTACTAGGGGCACAAATGTCCTCAATCTACCACCTCTCAACCAGATCCAATTTGGGATTTATGGAACTCAGACTCTGAGCAAAGTGACATGCTTGGGAAAATCCTAAGAGAGAAATAATTCTGTTCTCAGCTATATTTCTTACCTCTGAGTGACATTTGGTAAGACTGCCCAATTCTTTTCATCTATGCAGTTTTGATAATGCCATGTGTCCTACTTACTTCTTAGGGTTCCAGTTAAAATAAAATGAAATGCATTATTTTTCTAAGTGTTCTTTAAAAATAAGGAAAGTATCATAATTTGTAGAACACTGGAATTAACCAAAAGTCATAGTTAATCCCAGATTCTAGGCCTAGTTCCACCACTAGCTGGTTTGATGACCTTTCACAAATTTCTTAAACTCTGAGTTTCAAATGCAAATATTATTTTCCACGATCTTTGCAACATTAATCCCATTCATCATTTTTTAAAATGTTTTTCTTGAATTAAAATCTTTATGACTTGGGCCAAATCCAAATATGAATTAAACTAATACTGAAAGAAAATGGACTGTTGGGCCGGGTCTACTTTATGGGCCTGTCAGAAGCACACCAAGATCCTGATAATGTAGAGTCATTGGAAACCTCCGTGCCTCCGGGCTTGGCACAAAGCAGGCCTTATCAAGAGTAAAGATCCTGAGCAGAACAGGGAGAGGGCAAGTAGAGATATAAACGACTGCAGAAGTGCTTCCAGGGCGTTGAGTCAGCCGAAACATCCTCCTGCGGAGCTCAATGGATCTTTTCTCAGTTGCCTGGAGCATTGGCTGCAGGCTGCTTGGCAGTGCCTGCCGGGAAGACAGTTTTTAGCCCATCGATTCATTTGAGCTGGGCAGTTTGCCCTGGTACTTAGGCACTCAGACAAACATGTCCTTAATAACTGGCAAACCCAGTAATGGAGTGAGGGCCAGCAACTCAATCAGCACCTCAGGTCCAACCAAAGGAGAAGGAGGGTCTGGAAAGTTCTAGGGTCACTCTCTGAGAACCCACAAGGTCCATGGCTTGATTGTTCAAGTCAAATCTCTGAATAATCCCTTAACTTGAGGTCAAGAACATTCCAACTTAAGAGCCTGGCACCCTTTCCTTTGCCCTCAGTCAAAGCTAGAGCCGCTGAGGAGCAGGTTTGGGGGACTTTAGTCACCTGAGACCTTTGCACAGCTTCCTGATCTACTTAATTCTGGGTGCACCCTGTTATATTGGGATCAGTCCCTTGACCCTCCTCAAAGTCCTGCTCACATACTACTATTAGATCACCAGTTCAGCATATTGCAAATGTCTTTTCTTCTCTATTACCTCAATAGGACTGAGTTCCCAACACTGAATACTTCAGTTAATTATTCTCTAGCATCTAGCATAGTATCTGGAATAGGAAACACTGAATCTTTAAATGCTTATGGGGGAGTAAGAAAGAACAAAGAAAGGAAGGAAAGAAGGGAGGGTGACCAAATTGACTACTCTGATGAAAGTGGAAATAGAATAAAATAGCACACCCCAGCTGGTGACTAAACTCCCTACACTAACAGCAAATCGGGTGTCTGAACAGTCAGTATAGTTAGTTGAAAACCAAAAGTAGGCTATCAGATGAGATCACTAGCACAGAAGTATTTTGAAATTCTAAAATGTCCTATGAATGCAAGAGATTATTATTATCTATCACCACTGTAAAGGAATTAAAGCTACTTCCAATCCTCAGTTCAGGGTTCATTTTCTTGTCCCAAACCTGAGGCTGTATGACTCAAGTAGGAGAGAACGAAAGGATAATCTGCTCCCTGTTTAATGAACACGCCTTTATGTTGCAAGTAAAAAAATTTGTTCATGAACTGAAAATTTCTAAAAGACAGAGATTACATCACATTTTAATAATAATGACAGGGATGTCATCTGTTGATAAAACATCATCGAGAGTCCTCAACACATACTTACATTGGATTTTGTGAGCACTTCTAAAAGATAGGACAATCCCAATTCAAAGATGATTAAACTTGCTCAAGATTGCCTGGCATTGTGAGCAACCTGAAGAATGCTAAACACAAGGCAAGAGCTCAAAAATATTTAGATATATAATGTTGGGAAGTTATCTAGGAAGTGAACAAACCCAATTCCTACCAAGAACAGAAAACCCTTCTGAAACAGGCATACTCATAAGAACTGAAAAGTCACTTAAACTTAATCCTTTGTTTTCCAGAAACAAAACTCTTTTCCATTAATCTTTCATCTTAGGAGTCAGTTTACTAACTGTATAAAGGGGATAATAATTAGCACATGTTTTCTCTGTTTTCATAAGGATAAAAATAGATACTGTGTATAAAGAACATAGCAAGGACAACTCCTGGCACATAGTGAGCATTCAGCAAATGTTGACTCTTCTTACTCTTATTAGGATGATTTTCATCCATGACTACACGTGATTTGGGATTCTTTGTTTCTTGGTTTTTATTTTTTATTTTTTGGGGGTTCTGGTTTTGTTTTCTGGAGCCCATCCAACCTTTCATATGTGTTTGCTTCCTACTCTCTCACTGTTTCAAGACAGATCTGTTTTCATAATTCTCTGAATTATTCCTGGTGGAGTGAAAATTGTTGGTCTTTTTCTTAATCTCTGCATCAGAGAGATGTAGAGACGTGATAGATTGACAGCAGCTGAGTCACAGACAATGCCTTCTGAGAAAGCTAGATTTTTCTTCCAGGGTCTGAAAGGATCCTATCTGGCAACAAGCCATGTCAACAACATAACTATGTGGCATCCAGCATCCTAAAAATGCAGATGGAATTCCTGTAAAAGTTCTACAGTGACAACTAGCTCAGTGCTTAGGAAACTTGATGCAAAGACTACTAAATGAAGTGTGTTGTCTTGTTGATGTTAAAAACTTCTTAAGTGAGAAAGACCGAGAATATGGGTGAGAGCATTCACTGGAACACAGAAATTATTATAACTTCAACTTATATACCAACGTACTCTCTTCCAGTTTCATTTCTATCTGTATGTAAGTGTTCTATCTTTATGTAAGTGCCATAACATATTATTTCAGTTGCATGGGAATATTGTTTATAAATAAAAGAAAGAGTATTGGGGGTCCATGATCACAATTTTTATAACTAAGGTGTGTAAATCAAGAAGATTTTGAAATCAATGATTTATATTCCTCTTAAGATAGCTGTTCAATAATCATCATTTTCCATAAAAATAGAGAAGGTTTGCCCATTTATAAAATAATATTGTCATTGTGGGTTTTTTTTCCCATATGAATTCAAAATGTGACAAGGGGGATTCAATTCCCTCAATTCCTGCCCTCTCTTTATACAAGCTAATTCATATTTACTATGATCACTATGAAGAGAATGAGTAGAATGTACAATCAACATTCAGAGGAAACATTGCTAAGAGCTGACAGAAAACCACACCAAATCAGAGGATCTTGACATCTGTTATAGCAATGGACCAAATCTTAGCTACAACAGCAAACACTTTCACAAGTCTTTATGAAACAACAAGAGGTAAGTAACAATTGTCAAGTAACCAGGTGACAGCCCCACTTCCTTTAGGCAGCGCTGTTATAACCTTGGCTCAGCTCTCATTGTCACGCCCTATACTATGCTAGACTTACGCCCTCCCTACCAAAAATGTGGAGATGAACTCTGAAAGATGTGCTCTTCATGTTCCTTAGGGCAGTCAACGTCATCCAGAGATTGGCAGGTACTTGGGACTTTACTAAGATCTTCTCTCCCATTTGATCTTTTTTCCTACCCAGAGGATGAATGATAGAAAGTGTTATAGGTACACAGAGAGTTAAGTCTCACAGGTTTCTCTTAAGACCCTTGAGAAATCAGAACCTTTCAAAATTGCTTTTGAAAAATATACTGCCACACTCATTCCATTCTAATAATATCCCTGTGACCCAGTAGTCCTGGCAACCTGAGCCATGATCCCCTGCAAAGCATATCTGTTCACAAGTAAATGACCAAAACAATGTTTCCTAAAAATTTATGAGTCATAAACATTATGGTAGAAATAATTCTGAATATCACCAAAACATTTCATTTTCCTTCTGGACACAGAAAAATTTCATTTCTCAACTTTATTTTTAATCTAATGGGGCTATGTGATGAGTTCTGACTAATACGATGTTGGCAGATGTGATGTAAATACTTTTGGGTCCTACAGAATTATCCACATTCCATCTTTTATTATGAGTTGGCTAGATGCAGACTATTGAATGGAAAACTCCAAAGAGTTCATAAAAAACTAAAGAAATGAAACTTACTCATTACTTGCTCATGTTCAGCTGAACATATTCTTCCAACCTCCTCAACTGAATTGATTTGGTTCTGAGTGAGAAAAAAATCTTTAAGGTTTTTGCACTTGTTTGTTATAGCAACTGGAAAGGCTAATACCAACTTTTTTGAAAATATGAAAGACATGGTTCCTCTTAACAGAATGATACAAGTATATCTCTACATATAAAACTGCTGTGTAGAATGAATAAGCTTATCCATGGACCTCATGACAATTTTGCTGGAATAAATCCTGAAACTAGTGTCAATATAAAGTCCTACCCATCTCTAGTGACATTTTGAATTTCTTCTATCATCACATTCTTCATTTTTAATAGTTATATTAGGTATGATGGATTTAGTGTTTTCTTTTACAATGTATCCTAAATAATTTGAAATCCATGTTATCATATAATTCTCTGAAGGAAAATGGACAGACAATAGTCCTAGGTGTTCCTGAAGCCTAATAATGCAGAAATTTTCTCCTTCCCACTGGGAGAAACTGACTGAGTTGTTGGTATTGTGTTGGTGTGCTAGGACTGAGTATGACTATGCACTGTGGAGTTTAACTGATCACATTTTCTGATTTCAAATAAAACAACATCTTCAATATGGTTTCTCTATTTGTCCTTCTTTTCATATTCCTAGAACTGAATAGATTTTACAAAGTTGTCCCTAATATTGAGAAGCAACTCAAAAACAACCACACTCTAATATTGATAAAGGTTATAGCCACACTCTCCCCTAACTTCATCCTCCCCACCCTCTCATTCACATACCTTGTATTATAATCAATGTCTGTGTTACCACTTCTCTGTTTTCCTTAGCTCCCCCAAGTTAATAATGGTACCTGGTATTAAAAACTGTCTTAGTGTGAATAATATAAATTTGGCTACTTTTTTTTAAAGATTTTAAGGATGTGGTTTGGAAAAATTTTTCCCAATGGATAGCTTTATTCAAATGATTTGTATAAATAAGTGTATGTTCACCATAGATCCCCTTGTTTATGAATTATTTAATTATTTATTGGCAATCCTAGAATCTTTCTTAACCAACAAATGCAATGTTCCACTACTGATAATTATAACTAAATTGTGATGGCTAGAAGCCTAGGCTTTTCTAGAGTTCTTCTCCTTCACACAGTTCTTGAAACCACTAAAGAGAGGCTCAAGAATCAAGAATCAGCAAGCCCTATCAGGATCCACCATAGCCTTGTGATTTCATTAGCTCCCCAGAAAAGACTCTCCAAGCTGGATTAGGCTCCAGTGCTTGATACTGCCAGGAGACATAGGAATGTGTCCAAGCTTCATGCTTCTGGATCCAGAATGTCCTACTGCACCTTTGATCCAAAAACTCATATAGCAATTCCTCTGACAGAAGATTGCCCTCTACACTATAGTGTTTCTGGAGATGAATTCTGGTAAAGAGTAGATCCAAAAGCATGAATCATGAACACAAAACTGTTGTGGCTTTCGGTGATACAATGTTCAACTCAGAATACATATGGTACTAAGCAGATTTTCATTACTATAACATATACCTGAGAAAATCAACTTGTAAAGAGAAAAGGTTTATGTTCAGTCAGTTTTAGAGGTTTCAGTCCATGGTCAATAGGCCCTGTTGCTTCTGGCTTATGATGAAGTAGTATTCTTTGGCAGGAGCACATGGCATGGTAAAACTGCTCACCTTGTGGCTAGAAAGAAAAAAAGAGAAAGAGGAAGGGCCTGGGGTCCCAGAACCCTTCTCACAGGCACACAATCTATGAGCTAAAGACATTTCACTAGGCCCTACCTTTTAAAGATTTCACCACCTCCCAATACCCTCAACCTGGGGAACCAAACCTTTAACACAGGGAACTTCAAGATCTAAATGGTGGAACTTCAAGATCCAAATGGTAGCACATGCCCCATCACATGTTTCCAAAGGAGCTGTCTTAGACCAAGTCGCAACTTCAGCATCCAAAACGTATTCAGAACTTCTATCCCCTGGGACATTTTCACGGGAGACACCTCAAACCTGTGTCCATGTGTTCGTGCAAATGAATGCATGAGAGTGTGATGTCACTTAACTCTGTCTTCATTACATTATCTGCATCTAAGCTCCAGTGTGGGTGCAGTCAGGTAAACTGTTCAAAATCCCTATGTTTCCTTAACTAGTAACAAACCAGAGACACAAACTGGTAATATAATTATGAGATTTCCTTTCAGCTTCCTATGAAAATTAATTTTATTTTTAATCATCCTTCATATTTTTATTCTCAGGAAAAATAACACATGGTCATTTGTGTGTGTATCTGTGCTTAAGAAAGCCAGTTGTCCCCATATGCTAAAAAAGAAATCATTATCCAAGTGTAAAATGAAGTCAGAAAGGAAAGTTATTGTTTATTCTTCTGTCTTAATAAATAGAAAATTAATGTCATCTCCATAATTATGGTATTCTAACCACCAACACATTGCTTCGTCCATATAAATGACCAATGTTTGAATCAATACTATTGAGACTATCAGTTTTATTTTTCATTGTCTACAGAAAAGATTTGAACCTAATATGAAAATGTCAATGACAAGGCAATTTTTTGTTGCCTTTTCTGGGCACAGAACTCAGGACCTCGCACACACTAGGCAAGCACTCTACCAATGAGTCACATCCCCAGCCCTTTTTTTAATGCTTTATTTTTGAAACAGGATCTCATTAAATTGCTGGTGCTGGCCTCAAACTTGCAATCCTTCTGCCTTGGCCTCCCAAGTAGCTGGGATTATAGACATGTACCACCTCACTCAGGGACCATGTAGTTTGTGATTGAATTTTATACAACTCCTACAAACCATGAAACATATAGAATATCAAAAGGTCATATTCTTTGGAATACCAAAAATATATACCTTTGAATTTTAATAATCTCATTTTCACTCATAGATAAACAACAGTTGAATTAATGATATTGGATTATTTAATGGTCTACCAGAGGGATAGAATACATTGTGAGAGATCTTAGGAGTTTTTGATAGTATCCAAAGAATTTGACTAACAAAGTAGAAATTTGTATATATGCCTTAGGTTTTCCATACTTGTTCAATATTTAAGTTGTAATGAAACAATAATATAACTTATGTTAGCACAGCATTTCATTTCAAAGCATGGTCCAATCCATTGTCTCAACTGATTTTCCAAGATCTCCATAAGCAAGTAAAACAAAATTAATGCCTAGTTTTAAGATAATGAAAGAGAATTACAGACAAAAGTCATGAGTCTTGTTGAAATCAACACAAACAGAAAATTGGTTTCTTAGAAATCAGTTGTGTAAAATGGTGAAGTCTTTATACCTCTCATCTTCTATACGTTAAATAAGCCAAACAAACTGGCTTCAAGTTTCTTGAGTATCTTTGGCAAGTTTGTCATTATTCCTTAGCCTCAATTCCCTCATGTGCAAAACAGGAAAATTTTTCCCAAACTTATTAAGTTTTTTGAAGATATGTGTGAGAATAGGTATATAAAATTACCAGACCTGATGCAAGTGCTCAATAAATATTTATTCTTTTCCTCTCCCCTTTGTATTTCAAGAGAGCCGCGGCCACACTGTCCTAATCTCCTTAAACATGAATCTCTGAAAAACCAGTTAGAATCCATTAAGAAGAGATAAAATTGAATAATAATATTGAGTAGGAAATTTAATGTTGTCTGCTGGTACTTTTGACACTTTTCTGAACTCTGTCCTGCTAATCACATGGGACAACTTGCTTCATCTGCAGATTTCTCCAAAAGCCTATCCTGAAACATTCACCTCCACCTACCTGGTCATGGATTCCCTTAACACACATCAATCTAATTGGCTTTATTCAAAAGAGTAGTATAGAAAGGGAATCCTTTGCAAGGCACAGTGGCACACACCTGTAATCCCAGCCTCTCAAGAAGCTAAAGCAGGAGAATCACGAGTTCAAAGCCAGCCCCAGCAACAGCAAGGGATTAAACAATCAGTAAGACCCTGCCTCTAAATAAAACACAAAATAGGGCTGAGGATGTGGCACAGTGGTTGAGTACCCCTGAGTTTAATTCCCAGCACCCAAAAAAATAAAAAACAAATTAAATAAAAGAAGGGGAATTCTTTGGTTTAAAACTGACCCCACACAGCTCCAGAACATTATCATTATCTTGGCTTCCTAATTCCCAACTTTGGGAGTTTTCTAGAGAGTTCACTGTGCCAGACTGTTGAATGAAGCAAAAGGATCAGCATAGATATAGACAGGCACTGGTTAGAAACCAGAGGCATGGGCTAGAGCCTTAATCAGCTTTAATATTGACTTGATAAAACCTTTTTTCACTTTTCTAAGCCTCTTATTATTCATGTAAAAGACAATGAGAGTAAAAACTTAGTAGAGCCATCTTTTCTATGCTGTGAACCTATGATGCAAAGAGGCCTTGCAATTTTTGATCGAAAGGTGCTGAAGAACAACATCATACAGAACCCAATAGAAGGTCAAAAATGATGTAGGAAACTTAATGTGATAAAAGAATTAACAACATCTATCACTTCTCAAGGTGTGAACCAGGTGCTAAGTGACTTGTCAACCTGTCAACAGGAGCATTGGGAAAAACCTTCAGTGAGATGGGAACACCTGGGAGAAAGAGTAGGGTAAAGGTTGTAGGAGAGGGAGATTGAGATAAGCAAGCCTTCAAAGAAAGCTGAGAAGACAGAACCAAGCAAGGGGACAAAGGCCCCTTCTGTGGATAAATGTGCTTTGGCCACAAGGATAAAAGAGTTTTGATGATTCCTCCCTCTGCCCAACCATCTTGCCATTCATCACCAAATTATTCATCCTAATTCACACTGATGTCTCTGGGAATCTGTCAAATTCTACACAAATGAGGTATGACTTAGTGGCATCTTAGAAACTGAGTAGAAACTCAAAGGGTGGAGGCTGTTACACTTCAAACAGAAGGAAGGAGAGAGAGCCTCTGCTTTCTGGAGCACCTGTGGTCTCTGTAGATGTGCTAGGTACATTGCACACATCTCTTGTGATCCCCTCACCACCACCAGGAGGTATTTATTGTCTCCATCTTCTAGATGAGCAAAGAGAGGCTCAGAGAAATGAAATAATTTGCCTGTGGTTATTAGCTCTTCGTTGAACCTCTTAAGTTTAAAACCCACATTAAGTTCATTACACAGGCTCCTTTCCCACTGTACCTAGCAACAGGGGGGAAGGTGTGGTTGTGGGAGACCTGACATTTAGAGATGTGGGTCAAAAGACATGTTGAGGCCGGATTGGAAGTGGTTTCGGGATTGTTAATATAATTCATAGATCATAGGAAACCAAAAGAATATAGACAGGTGGACACCTAACAAGTCTAGTGGTTTATATCATATAGCCTTTGGGCACTACATTTTAAAATATATATATTTCTATTTTAATTGACACAATAATTGTACACATTTATGCAGTACAGTATCACAGTTCAACACATGTATGTAAAGTGTAATGATCTATCACCTTAGATGTGTCATTTCCTTACATTAGGAACATTCAAAATCTTTTCCACTAGCATTTTGAACTATCCAATTAATTGTTGTCAGCCACAGTTATCCTACACAGCCACAGAACAACAGCAGTTATTCCTCCTATGCAATTGTACCTCTGTATCCATTAACGATCCTCTCTCCATTCTTCCCTCTCCCACATCCTTCCCAGGGTAACCACTGCTCTACTCTGTCCTATGAGATCAATTTTCTAGCTTCTACTTCTAAGTTGGCATTGCCTCTCACCTCATTAGATGTTTGTATAACAATACTGGAATCATCTTTCTTCCCAAGCAATATCATCTAGAAGAGGATCAGGTTTTCCCAGGTACCTGTTATCTGGATCAAACCATTTTGGCACTTGTCATCACAATATTAGGTCCAGAGGTCTATGTTTCAGCCCATTCCCAAGTCTAAAGGTGTAAAGAATGTAGTTACAGATGCCTTGTGTATCTTACACATCAGACTCCAGGCAACAGAAGATTCCTATTAAATGAATGTTCCTTGGAGGGGACCCTATAACAAGCACCATTTGGAGAATGTTCCCTTGACTGTCAGAATCTAGGACTTTCATATTCCTTGAACCACATTTCCACTTTCTGAACCTAGACTAGCCTGGTGTAGGGTGCCCCCCCACACCCATTGTGCTTGTACAAAAAAACAGAAGCTCGTGTGTAAAAAAATAAAATAACAATAACAATAATAATAATTATGGGACCAGCTCCACATGACAGCAGCAATAACAGCTTTCCGAATCCTTTGAGTGTAAAAGTCTTATTTGTTTTATGAGCCGACACATGGAGCTAGTCTTAAAAATAAAAAAACATGAAAGGTTTCTTGCAGCTCAGATTTCATAAGAAAAAAATTGCATCTTTAATTAAGATTTATGGGCCTCAGTAGGGCCCAGCAAAAGGAGAGAAATGGCTCAGAAGTGTAAAAACTAACAGTTAAAAATGGGGAAATATGATTAAGGGCCTTTAATTCCTCCTGACTCTTTTGCAGGGCTTCCAGTGGCCCCAGGCAAAAACAGGCACTTATTGTCTTTAAAACAGCATTATTCTTGGCATAAAATGTTTATGAATCAAGATGAAACTTGTGAAGAATAATAATACCGACCTTACTTGAAAGGCTTCTCTTGCTAGAAACAATATTTAGTTTAATGAGAAAATATTTCTTAAGACAAGAAAAATATGCATGTAAGTTTAAACATAAGGGAAGACGCATACAAATGGACATTTTGCCTGGCCTTGCTTCAGAGCGTTCCAGTTTTCATAGCATCAGATGCTTGATCTCACTGGCTCTTCTTAAGAACTTTGAGAGGCAATTAGGAAGGAAACGACCAGCTCTACTCAGAAAATGTAGATGCTTTTTCAAGATGTAAGAGGACTTGTTCAATGTTTGGAAATACAGATAAATAGAAGTGTGACTCTAAACCCAGTGCCCACCCCACAGTGCCCTAGTGCTGCTCCTCTACATCGGTGCATGTCACTTCTACATCATGGATGCATTTTTATTAGTACTTCTTAATTTTACAGAATAATAGGTTTCATTGTGGGATATTCATTCATGCAAATAACACCTTTTCATCATATCAGGTACACATTTTTGAAGTTTCATGAGTCATGTGTTTCAAAAGCATACAGAAGTAACTCTAATGCTCTAAATAGTCAAACAGAACAATAACAATACCTTGTGTATTGATATTAAAAAGTAATTATAAATAAAATACTTTTAATTCTATTCAGAAGATGCAACTCATCAAGACTCAGCATAAGTTTCTCCTCAACACAAATAATGAAAGCAAATTATTCCCCAAAATACCTGTAGCCACTATTACCTATACCACTACATAGACTATTAATTATCCCATCCTAATTTTTACATATATATAAAATACATATATATTGATACAGATGTGTGTATACATATATATATGTACACACACATATATATATCCACACACATACATATATATTCCAAATATATCTACATATACTTTCTCTTCTTTGTCTACAAATAGAATAAAGCACTTTAGGGAAGGCATTGTGCTGTTATCTCTTATGACTCTAGATAAAGTTGGGAATGCCTTCAGTATTTCATGTGCCAATTCAGCAGGACTTGATTTGATTTTTTAATTGCTTCCTTAATGCTTCAAGGAGTGTCCTCTTGATCTCCTGCTTCAATATTAATACACAAGCTGTTCCTGTCATGATTGTATACCTTTAATTATTCATCACTGTTGAGAAGTCCTAATTCATGTTCTCAAATCATTCCAATCTGGTTCTCTCTCTGACATGACCCACATGACCAAACTGTCCCTTCCAGTGGGGAAATTTCTGTGGGTGTTCACATTCAACACTAGAATTTTGATAGATTTTGGCCATAAGACTTACAAATCTGGTAATCACTCTTCCAACATCCTCTGCTTTTCAGAAAGAGGAAGGAACTCAAAAAAGGTAGGCTTCCAGCAAGCATTCGATATAATCATTATGCATAAATCACTCCTTATGTCCTTCCCATTCTCTCTTGATGAACCACTTCCATGAGTTTAGTAATTTTCTTCCAAATATCCTTTTACCCTAAGCCAATGTTTCTAGCCCTGAGATTATTTCAAAACACCAACCCCAAAGATCCACCTATTTGAGAGACATTACTACTGTATGTCTACCCAACACTCAAACCTATTATGTCTAAAATTAAACTCATGATTTTGTTGCCTAAACTTGACTTCCTTGTGTTCTCGGTACTTGCTTGACTCTTTCTTCCTTCACCAGGAGTGCCCATATTTTTATCACTATCCATGCCTCTATTCAATGATCTGATTGAATCCCCTCTCCTCTTTGCACACCCATGATCCTTTTTAGCTAAGCAATGGTCTCAGCCTCTTTTGAACTTCTAAATCTTTTGTAATTCTAATCATCACCTGAGTATCTCAACTGATGATCTGTGTGATGTCAAAATAAACACCTTTTCAGAAATACCTGCAAGGAAATGGAGCTTCAAAAGAGGGGACTCCAAAGTTAGTTGTGCACAATGACCTGGTGAGATGCACAAAGAAATCATTAGAATTTCTATTTAAAGTTATCTTCCAATAAGAAAGTTAACTTTATGGCCATTTAATTGCATGTGCTGAACTTTGTGTGAAAAGGTCTCCCGTCCCTCCAATGCTCAAAGCTGGGGAATCCTCAGCAAAGAGTAGGAATTTTTAAAAGCAAAAGGATGGGAAGTGGAAGCCTCATTTTTCCGTTTGCTTTACAAGTAAAGCTACATAGGCTGTAGCTCATTTGTGCTTTATTACACGCATTTGTGAATAATGTTGTCTAGTGTTGACTATATTACCTCCACCGTAAGCCAAAATAGCTTAAAATCTTCCTGCAAAATAACCATGAATTGAAGTTTACAGTAATAATGCAGACACAAATGGATAACAAGAAAATAGAGCTGAAATAGCATGTAGTATAAACTCTTCATTAGGAATATTATGAGGAAAAATCAATGGATTATTTAATTAGACCTATTTGCAGTATACATTTTTAATCTCACTTTAGTGTATATAGAGCCTTAGGATAGCTCTTGATAGCTATGAAGCCATCATATTTCGAAAGACGTTTTATAATATTTTGTATTTTACCTTGCACCATTTAGAAATTATATTTTGTGTATGTTTATAATGTTTATAATCTATAATGTGTCTTTATAATTTATAAATAAATCATTATGTATATATTACAGGTGTTTTGATTTTTTATTTTCTTTTCCAGTAGGAACAGATAATGACACACTCCAGAGACCCTGCCCTGGAGACCTGATTCCCCCACTGTGGGCCTCTGGACCATTCCTTGGTAGAGAGGTGCTGATATTGATGGCTGTGCTAAATTCCTCATGTGCCACAGAGACACAGGTATGCCAGTACATCTCAGGCACAAATATATAAGGGAAAATGCTACAACATTTTAATAGTACAACACATTCAGTTTACATCCACATTTTCCTCCATGCAATTCCAGAGCATCAACAGCAGAAAGCATTAGAAAGCCCTAGAACCAGAACTTCTCTGCAATGATTTATCCTGTCCTTCTTTGTGTCACAAATCCAGGACTCTGCCATCACCACTTCCTTAGTTCTACAGATTTTCTCCTTGGGATGATTTATATCCTTACCTTTCCTCTACCGGGACCGTGATTGCATTTTAATAACTATGAACTCAAAGAAAAGTGGAAAGACTCCTCATTTCTTTCTTTCAAGAGTCTTAGCTCCTTCTTGATAGTTTTACAGATTAGAAATTACAGAGAAAGCCAGGTGCAGTGGTGCACGCTTGTAATCCCAGCACTTTGGGAGGCTGAGACAGGAGAATGGCAAGTTCAAAGCCAGCCTCAGCAATGGCGAGGCACTAAGCAACCCAGTGAGACTCTGTCTCTAAAATGAAAACACAAAATGGAACTGGGATGTGGTTCACTGGTTGAGTACCCCTGAGTTCAATCCCTGGTACAAAAGAAAAAAAAAAAAAAAAGAAATTACAGAGAAGATGTCACCACACGGTGATATAGAAGACAAAAATAAAAATGGGACATTTTGAAGAACCTGGACTCATCCACTCTGCCAATCTCTGCTGAGCCCCAAACTCTTTCTAAATGTGGGGCAACATTGTAGCTTTTTCCATTTTCTTAATGATAAGCTCTATAGAGAGCAAGGGAAAGTGTGGAGGTTTGGGACACAAACTCAAGGACCAACACTCTGAATCAAGCTCACAGTGTGCCACTGACCAGCTGTGTTGACCTTGGGCAGTGGGTAAAGTCTTTTTTGGCTTCACATTCTTCCACTCTTCCTCTCTGAAATAAAAACAAAAACAAAAACAAAAAAAACAGAG
>PVHX01028360.1:0-18197 GCA_004024805.1 Geosciurus inauris | reverse complement strand
TCAGCGAGACCCTGTCTCTACATAAAACACAAAATAGGGCTGGGATGTGGCTCAGTGGTCGAGTGCCCCTGAGTTCAATCCCTAGTACCAAAAAAAAAAAAAAAAGAGTGTTGCTTGAGTCCAGAAGCTCGGAGCCAGCCCGGGCAACATAGCGAGACTCCATCTTAAAAAAAAAAATTGGGTCAGACGTGGTGGCACATACCTATAATCCCAGCTACCTGGAAGGCTGAGACAGGAGGATCACAAGTTCGAGGCCAGCTTGTTCAACTTAACAAGACCCTATCTCAAAATAAAATAAAAAGGGCTAGGGATATAGCTTAGTGGTAGAGCACCCCTGGGTTCAATCCCCAGTACCATGGGGGTAGGGGGGGAGTCAATAAAAAAGGATCTTGAGGAAGATATTACGACAGAGAAGAAACTGTTGGGAGTGGGAGGAACCTAGCCCAGACAGTTTCTAGAACCGAAGCCTGTGCAGTCTCCCCTTGATGGCTGCAGACCCCTCCTTCTCCATGTCCTCTAGCCTTGATGTGAGTAGCCCTGACCAGCCCAGAAGCCCACTTCAAGGGCCAGAGTCTGATCAGCTTGCGACCACACAGGCAAAGATGACGGCAACACAAAACAGAGGTGCAACAGGTGGACAGAAGAGGGGCACAGACACTTTATTGAGTGGCAGGCACAGGAGAGGTAGCTGGCTCCGGTGTGGAAGCGGAGATGGCAGGTCATGCCAGGGCGCTGTAGGCATCTGGCAGCCAGGGCCATGCCCTCCCGTCCTAGGGACAATGGCACAAGCTCACTATGACAGGAGCAGCAAGGAGCTGGCCAGAGGAGGGAGCTGTCATGGCCCCCGGGATCCTGGGCAAGAAGCGGCAGATAAACTTGGCACAGGGGCCTGGGGTGAGGGGGTCTGGGGTCTGGGGGGGTAGCAGAAGGGGGATCACGTCTGTGGGGTCGAGTAGAGACTGTGGTGATGACCGCCTGGTCCTGGCACCTGGGAGAAGAGCAGAGGAGTGGTCCTCGTCTGGCTGCCCCCACACCAGCCCGGCTCACGCCCGATGGCGCCGTACCAGCTGCCAGAGCCTAGGCTGCCCGACATGCTGCAGGCAGAGAAGCAGGGTCAGTCCCAGGGCAGTGACCAGAGCCATATGCACGAGAATGGGGGAGGAAGAGAGGCTTAGAGCCCCTAAACCCAGACCTCTGGGTCCAGGGCAAACTGCTTCCAGGAGTCGGGGTGAGGGATTTACCACTAGGAACACAGAGGGTACTAACCTAAACCAGACAGAAAACAGCCACCAGGTGTGGGGTGGGGTGGGGTGGGGGGAAGACATGGCTCTCTGTCCCTGTTTGAGAGAAGCAGGCCAGGAGCCAGGCAGGGCTCCTACCTGGTGCTCTCGCCCCGGCTGCGCTCCCAGGGGCAGGCCTCGTCCTCACAGTGGCCAGCCCGGTCGAAGAAGTAGGAACGGGAGCCAAAGACCTGCCCGTTGAGGATGCGGCTGGTGCTCTGGGGGGAGATGTCACTGTCGTCAGTGCGTTCTCCTGTCTCCCACAGCTGTCCCCAGACCTCTGCCCAGGATTCCCAGGGTCCAGTGTTCTCCACTAGCCCCGTGGAGGGCAATGGAGGCCCTCACCAGGTCCTGCGGGGGACGGTGCACACGGAAGAAGCCCACCAGCAGGGTGGTGGGCAGCAGCTCCCACACGAAGAGGATGAGGCCAAACACCAGGTAGCCCTTGTTCCCCAGGTCGTTTACCAGATCTGCCTGTGGGAAGGCAGGAACTTGTGCCAGTCTGCAATCCCACTAGAGTGGCACCATGACAGGGCAAGGCCAGCTTGGGAGCAGGCACCACAGCTGGTAAGTGGCAAACATGCCCAACACTCACCTGATCAGAAACGTTGTACCAGTCATAATCGAAGGCATCCAGCCGGCTCCGGGGGGCCAGGGCCAGGGCTGCCAGGTTGTAGCAGGCCCGGCTGGCATACAGCAGGACCATAGCGCCACCCATTGCAGCCGCCTGGCACACACTGGTCCCCTGGCACAAATGACAACAGAAGATCCTCAGGGAGAGGAGGCTCCCAACTTCCTCTGTGCCCTGACGACCACTGCCCAAAGATCCCCAAGGATATCTGGGCATCAGAGCTGTGGTCCTACCTTGGCCTCCAGGTAGATACTAGTAGAGGGGGCCCTCCGGGCGACGAGGCAGAGGCAGGCAGCAAGAGAGAGGGCACAGATGACAAACAGGGAGTCGCTCACCAGGACTCGCACCAGCAGGAGGGCCCAGGGCTGCGCCCGGCGCCGGCGGGACAGTACTGCACATAGCACATTCACCAACAGAAAGAGCAGCGAGGCCCCCACGAAGGCCCCTCGGACAGCCAGCCTGTAGCCCACAGCACAGTCAGCCCCAGACCATGGACCACCCTTGGCACTCACCAACCACACTACCTCCCCCAGGAGACCCCAATGTTGGTCAGAATTCAGATCATCCAGTCTAAATCCTGCTCTGCCAGTTTTACAGATTGGGAAACTGAGGCCCAAAGAGGTCAGAAGGTGAGCGACAGCTGTGGCATCTTGGAAAGAAACACCAGACCCAAGTCAGAAGTCTAGATCTGAGCTCTGGCTCTGCTTCCTGCCAGCTCTGTGACCTTCACCACGCTCCTATCTGGCTGGGCCTCAGTTTCCTCAAGTCCCAAATCAAGATAAGAACCTCTAGGGTAAGTTGTTAAAAGAAAGATGTTTGGAAAAGCTCTTTATGACCTGGAAGACAATGTGCAATGACAGGGGTACTGCAGCCCAAGGTCACCCAGCAGTGCAGCTGGGCTTTGTGACTTCCACGGGATGGAGCCTCCAGCTCTTTCTCCATCATGGATGATACTGGTACCCTTTCCCTCACCGTATACAACTATTCCTATTACTGTCGCCCCTCACATATGCAAGCCTCTGCTGAGCCATCTGTGCCAAGTGCTCTAGCTTTTCCAAGCTCTTTCACAAACATCCCCCTTAGCCCTGCAAGGTAGGTTGCTCCCTGCCCCTGACCTGGGGCTGAGCCCACCAGTGCCCCGAATACTTACAAGCCTCGGCTCATCTCTGGCCGACGCTTTGCCTTGGCCTTGAACACCACCTGGGAGCAGAGATGGCCATCACTCCTCTGGGCTCTTGGGCCTTGCCCCCCTCATCCCCCACCCCTCACCACAATTACCTGGGCAAAGTAGAGGTTCATAAGCGTCAGTGTGAAGAACTGCAGGCAGACAGGACAGCAGTAGAGAAGCCAAAAGGGCAAGGGCCCCAGGCGGTTGGCTCTGGGAGTATCTCGGAAGTAGAAGGAGAAGAGGGTAGTACGCAGGGCGGCCCAGAGAAGACAGAGGGCCAGGAACACCGTCTGGTAGCTGAGACGCTTGTGCCCGTACAGAAGCACCAGCCAGAGCTGGGCATAGACGGAGAAGAAGAGCAGGGCATACAGGGTAGTGTAGGCCGCTGTCAGCCCCAGGGTCACAGTAGGCGGCAGGGCAGGAACCAGCCCGGCAGCAGGCACCAGACCAGACAGGTTACTCTCCATGTCAGGGAAGGAGGCCCGAATCCCAGAGACAGAGATGGAGGACTGGCAGGAGGGCAGGGAAATAAATACGAGGGTGCAGTGATAGAAATGGAGACTCAGAAGGAAAGAAGTGGCTAGCCAGGCCCTTCCTCCTCAACAGAAAGACCCTTGCCCTTGGGAGACACGGGCAACCTGGGCCCCTGGCTTTGAGATGTGGAAGGGCAGCCTTCTCTCCAGGGCGAAGGAGGTGGGGGGTTGGGGTGTCTCTCCCTGGGCTAGCCTCAGAGCCAGGGGGATGCGGGGATGCAGAGGCTGAAGGAGGAGTCCCCTGGCAGGAGGGGGAGAGCCGGCCGATTCCGGTCAGCTTAAGGCAGCGGTCGCTGCGGGGGCGCCCAACGCCCGGCTCTCCCCCTCCCCAAGCTTGGGGGCTCTCTCCCCTCCAATAATCCGGATGAGGCCTCTTCCTGTCCTTGGGAATCCAGACGTCCCCCCCTCCCCACCCACCGCGTCCACCCTCTAGCCGCTGGAGGCCGGAAAGGCTGATGCCCAATCCTCAGGCCGCGGCTAGAGGAGCGGGCTCCGGTCGCTGGGACCCGGGGCTCCAGCTCCCCGGCTCCCGCTGCTCCGCCCCCTCCTGCGCCTGCGCGGGCACCGTTCGCTACGCAAATTGCGCAGGGGCCGGCCCTGGCTCCGCAGCCCCGCGCCGCGCCCGGCGTGAAGCCTTTCGAGAATCCGTGCGGGCTGCGCCGCCAACGGGCGCCCAGGGTTACGGGAGCCGGCAGGCGGCAGAGACGCCGAGGCACCGCCGCACCCAGCGTGCGCCAGGGTGGACCGTGCCATGGGCCGCTGGCGCTTGCTCGTTTGGAAGACAGCCCGTTCCCACGCTTAAATCCCCTATCCTCAAATCGGGATCGCGCTACCCGGCTGGGGGCGACAACCACTTCCCCTCACTGAGTCTCCGAAGGAAACTTCCGCCCATAGCCAAGATGGCCCCTGGCCCCGCCCCCTGAGCTCCGATCCGCAGGGCCCGGACGCCCCCGGCAGGCCTGCCAGCCTCGCGCACTCGCCCGCTCACCTGGCCGGCCACCTGCGCGCTGCCTGCCAGACGCAGAGCTCCGAGAGCCCCACGGCTCGCTCTCACAGGGGCCCCTGTCGCTTCTCCCGCGCCCAGTCACTCATCCTGCCAGGGAGGAGGCGCCCTCTCTTATCTTTAGTACTCCCCAGATGGCGCTGGGAGGGGTCCCTGATGCGGGCAGCGCGAGGCTTCCACGCCCGGAAAGAGGAGGAGGAAGGAGCGGGACTTCCCGACCGGGTCACCCAGTCCAGGTGGAGCAATAACAGCAGCAATAATTGCATCCGACGTCTCTGCGTCAATTACGGCTTTACAAAGTGCTTTCACCCATAATAATCACCTCTCTGTTTACAAAATTTTCACCCGCCCCCGAGGGAGGTGTCATTATCTCCATTTTACACAGAGGAAATTAAGGCCCAGAGGGACTGAAGAATTCCAGATGGGGACCCCAGAAAAGCCCTCATCGCTTCCACGCACGTCCGAGGCGCGAGGAAGTCGGAGTAGGGCAGCCGGAGATGAAGAAGGCACTGGGAGGAAGGCCGTAGCGACTCGCAGGTCGGCGGCGGGGGTGGGGCCCGGCCTGGCGTGGTCCCGCCTTTGGGCCGACCCGCGATTCATTCCCAGAGCTGATTGGGCCGAGTCGGTGACAGTTGCTGTTACCCAGGAAACCTGGGCCGGGCACTTTCAGTACTGGAGGGAGGCGGCCGGCCCGAGTCTGGGGCCTTGAGATCGGGCTTGGGGTGAGATCTGTGCGCCAAATTACCGGCGGGGCGGGGTGGGGCGGGGCCTAGGTAGGGGCCCTGCAGCCCCAGGGCCCTGAGGGGAGATTTAGGTCCTGGGCGACAGCTTGAGCTCCCTGCCGGATCAGAAGGAGTAGATAGATGAGGGCCTGGGAGGACGGCGGGCCTAAGTGAGCTAGTGTAGTAGAGGGAGCAAGGGGCACCTGTCCCGTGTCTCCCACCAACACCGTTTCCCCAGTGTTGCACCCTGACTACCTATCATCTTGTCCCCACAGCCCAGAGCATGTTCCAGATCCCAGAGTTTGAGCCGAGTGAGCAGGAAGACTCTAGCTCCGCAGAGAGGGGCCTGGGTCCCAGCCCCGCAGGGGACCGGCTAGGCCCCTGCAAGAATCAACCACCAGGCTGCCGCTTGGTTCCAGGCCTCCTGGGAGATACCGGTCACCAGCAGGGGCAAGCAACCAGCAGCAGCCACCATGGAGGTAGGTTCCCCACCACTGTCACCACCTGCCTGTCTACTTTGCCTTCAGCCCAGGCACTCCCTACACTCCAGCTGCACCCACACTCGCTGAAGGCTTTGGGGGAGTTCCTAACCTCTCTGAGCCTCCGCTTCCTCTTCTGCAAGCCAGACAATCACCACCGTTGTAGTACTATTGGGTTAATTGGCGGGAATGTATAGGAGGCACTTGATTATAGAGATGGTGCATAGTAAATGTTCAAAAAGGGCGCCTTATCGTGAGACAGCTTGATGCCTGCTACAGTGATCCAGAAAGGAAAATGACTCTCCTGAGGTCACTCTTGACTGGTGTACCTCAGTAGGAGGTGGGTTGGAAGACTGCCTGATGCCTGCCACAGGGTGCTAACTTTCCCTAGGATAGAGCCTTCAGCCGTGTGTTCTTTCCCACCCTGGGGCTCACCCACAGGGATTGCCCTCGTACCATGGAAGAGCAGGTGATCCCAAGTGGAAAAAGCCCTCCCAGGCAATGGGACCAGTATAGGAGTTGGGAAACATTGGGGTCATGTGGAAGGATGGGCACAGGGGGGCCTGGGCATTTCTCAGTAGTCTGCATTTTCCTGGTGCCTGGCACTGGGCTGGCACCTGGAACAACCACAGAGATCTTGTGAAAGCAAAGTCAGGTTATGGCCCACTGAAGTTGGACGAAGCCCTCCCCATTTCTAGGAGTGAGAAGGCCCACGCCTGCCCCCAGCTCTGCCCCACACGCTTGCTTTAACATCCAGAACTCCAGCTTGCTGTTTCTCTGATCACAACCCCCACCATTCTCCATCCTCACCTGGCTGTGCCTCCCCATCCTGAGCACTCACTTCTGCGGCATGGTGAGGATTTAATATGTGCCACGTGCTGTCCCAGCTGCTTGGGTGCCTTGGTGAGCAGAACAGCAGTCCTTGCCCTCTGGAGCTCCCTCAGTCTGCTGAGGTCGGGGAGATAGGCTGAAACACAGAACACCTTAGAAGACAATGTGTGCTGGGGGTCGGAGCACAGAATAAAGAGAGTCACAGCCCTAGGGGTTGACAGTTACTGGGATGGTCAGGGTGGTTCTTGGGAAGAAGCAACATGGAGGCCTGGCTGGAGGAGGCTGGGGGCTGAGCCACTCCAATGTCTGTGGGAAGACCTTTCCAGACACAGGGAAGAGCAGATGGGGAGACTCTGAAGCCAAGACTGTCTTGGCTAGTGTGCCGCCCAGGGAAAGGGGTAGAGAAGGGTAGTTGAGGCCCTGTTCACCCTGCGCAGGCCCTTGGATGCCATTGTGAGGACTTTGAGTGAAAATCCAGAAGTCTCTTTTTTTATTTTTTTGGTACTAGGGATTGATGTCAGGAACACTTGACCACTGAGCCACATCCCCAGCCCTATTTTGTATTTTATTTAAACACGGGGTCTCACTGAATTGCGTAGCGCCTCACCATTGCTGAGGCTGGCTTTGAACTCCTGATCCTCCTTTCTCAGCCTCCTGAGCTGCTGGGATTACAAGCATGCACTGCTGCGCCAGTTGGGAAGTTTCTTTTCTTTGTGATGCAGGGATGGAACCCAGGGCCTCACCTGGGTCTGGCAAGAGCTCTAACCCCAAGCCCCTTAGGGAAGTCTTTGAGTAGAGGTGGCATCATCCCACTTAGGTGTTCAGAGAGTTGTGAGGGAGTCAGAAGTAGCCAGGCTCTGGCTGGGGGTGTGGCTAGCACCTGGAAGGCCCTGGGTTCCACCCCCAGTGCTATGAAAAGAAAAAAAAATAGCTGCACTCTGGAATTGGTCTAGAGGTGCCTTTTAGAGGGCATTGAGATTTTTAAGAGAGTGCTGGTGGAAGCGGCAGGGACTTCACCAGAGCAGTTTTTTTGTTTCTTTGTTTTTTTTGTTTTGGTACCAGGGATTGAACTCAGGGATACTCGACTACTGAGCCACATCCCCAGCCCTATTTTGTGTTTTATGTAGAGACAGGGTCTCACTGAGTTGCTTAGCGCCTCGCCGTTGCTGAGGCTGGCTTTGAACTTGCAATCCTGCCTCAGCTTCCCAAAGTGCTGGGATAACAGGCATGTGCCACTGCGCCTGGCTTCTTTATTCTTTCTTTTCTTTTTCTGGTGATGGTTCTGGGATGGGGATGGAACCCAGGGCCTGACCCCTGCTAGGTAGGTGCTCTTCCATTGAGCTGTACCCCGGCCCCGAACCAGAATTTTTTTTTTCAGTACTGGGACTTGAACCTAGTACTGAACCACTGGGCTACATCCTCAGCCCTCTGAATCCCCAACCCCCAGCTTTTTTGGGGTGGGTATTAGGAATGAACCCAAGGACACTTTGCCACTGAGTTATATCAGCTCTTCTTATTTTTTTGAGACAGGGTGTCACTAAGTTGCTTGAGGCTGGCCTGAACTTGGGATCCTCCTGCCTCAGCCTCTCAAGTTGCTGGGATTAGAGGTGTGTGTCACCATGCTTGGATATATATTTTATATATATACTGGGGATTGAACTCAGGGATACCCGACCACTGAGCCACATCCCCAGCCCTATTTTGTGTTTTATGTAGAGATAGGGTCTCACTGAGTTGCTTAGCGCCTTGCCCTTGCTGAGGCTGGCTTTGAACTCGCAATCCTCCTGTCTCAGCCTCCCTAAGTGCTGGGATTACAGGCATGCGCCGCTGCACTGGGCTTAAAGCCCCAGTTTCTAAGAATGGGCGGATAAAGGGCTTAAAGCTGGAGGGGCAGTTGCTTGGGCCTGGGACACTTGAGAATGTTGTTTTTTGAGATGGGGTCTTACTATGTTGCCCAGGCTGGCCTCAAACTCCTGGGCTCAAGTGATCCTCATACCTTAGCCTCCTAAGTAGCTGGGACTAAAGGCACGTGCCACTTTGTCCAGCCTTGAGAATGGTTTTTACTTTTCCTTGGTACTGGGGATTAAACCAAGAGCACTTTACATTGAGCTACATCGCCAGTCCTTTTATTTTTTATTTTTTTGGAGACCAAGTCCTGCTGAGGCTGGCCTCGACTTTACTATCATCCTGCCTCAGCCTCCCAAATTGCTGGGATTACAGGCCAATGGCACCACATCTGGCAATTTTTACTTTTTAAAAATAGTTGAAAAACCCAGGTATGGTGGTGCATGCCTGTAATTCCAGCACTTTGGGAGGCTGACAGGAGAATCGCGAGTTCAAAGCCAGCCTCAGCAACAGCAAGGTGCTAAGCAACTCAGTGAGATCGTCTCGAAATAAAACACAAACTAGGGCTGGAGATATGGCTCAGTAGTCGAGTGCCCCTGAGTTCAATCCCTGGTACTAAAAAAAAAAAAAAATGTTGACAAAAATCGAGAAAATGCTATTTTGTAATAGGGTAAAATTACATGAAATTCAATTTTCAGTGTCCCTGAATAAAGTTTTAGTGGAACATAGCGATGTACATTCAGGGCCATATGGCTGAGGCTTCTTTCAAGCTGTAAGCACAAAGCTGAGTAACAGTCACAGAGACCATGTGGTCCCCAGACCTAAACTATTTGCTTCCTAGCCCTTGACAGAAAATATTAACCATTCCCGCCCCAGAGCTTTCTGATTTCATCGCGCGAGCAGAGTGCAGGCATGCTCTCTGCAAGCCCACAGGGGCTGCAGGACTGAAACGGCTTGTCCATGCCACTGGTCTGGGTAGGGTAGGCAGGGCATGTGAGGCCTACATGTCCTAGAGATGGGACCTAGGCCTAGCGCTGCCTGGTGGCAACACAACACTGCTTCAAAGTGTCTGAATACCTACCTTCCTTCCTTTCTTTCTTTCTTTCTTTCTTTCTCTCTCTCTCTCTCTCTCTCTCTCTCTCTTTCTTTCCCTCCCTCCCTCCCTCCCTCCCTCCCTCCCTTCCCTCCCTCCCTCCCTTCCTCCCTTCCTTCCTTCCTTTTGGTATTGGAGATTGAATTCAGGGGCACTCGACCACTGAGCCACATCCCCAGCCCGATTTTGTGTTTTATGTAGAGACAGGGTCTGAGTTGCTTAGCACTTCACCTTTGGCTTTGAATTTACAATCCTCCTGTCTTAGCCTCCAAAGTGCTGGGATTACAGGCGTGAGCCACCGTGCCTGGCCACCCCTGGATTTGATCCCCACTATCACAAAATAATAATTCATTTTACATGAATGGTTATCACTTTGATGATGGCATAGCTTGATTTTGCCACATCCAGGGCTTTTAGTGATAATCTTCCACCCCATAGTATAGGCTTTGGGCTATTTTTTGTTTGTTTTGGTACCTGGGGTTGAACCCAGGGGCACTGAACCACTGAGCCACATCCCCAGCCCCTTTTTTGTTTTATTTTGAGAAAGGGTCTTATAAGTCCTTAGGGCCTCGTTAAATTGCTGAGGCTGGCCTCAAATTTGCAATTCTCCTGTTTCAGCCTCCTGGAGTGGCTGGGATTACTGGGATTGCAGGCATGCACAGCCACATCTGGCTTCATCCTTGCCACTTAGTGTGTGACCCTGGACAAGTTACTCACCCTCTCTGTGCCTTAGGTTCCTCCTATGTAAAATGGTGACCATGAGGAACCTTCATGTTAGCATGTAATGAGGACTAAATGAATTCATACATTGGAAACGTCCAAGCTGACCTGACCGGTGCTCTTCTGCTTGTGTTTTGTTGGTTGTGGTGCTGGGGATGTGGCTTGCACGTGTCAAATGTGAGTTCTCAGAACTAGAATACAACAGCTGACATTTCCTGAACTTTTGGTGGCAGGCAGGGTGTGCCACTGTGACTCAGGCAAGTTCCTAACCTCTTAGTGCCTCTGCTTCCTCATCTGTAAAATAGGAAGGATTTGGTGTCTGCCTCGCTGAGGATGTGCAAGGACAGAGTGGAATGCTCTCCTGGTCTCCTGTGTTCCCAGTGATCCTGAGAGACAGGGACTTCCCCCACATCACAGAGAAGTACACTGAGACCCAATGGGCTCAAGGTCCCTGAGAAGGAACGTGGGTTGAACCCACATAGCTATTGATCCATGCTCCACTGCCCAGGTGCTCTGCAAAGAGGGACTGAACTCAGGGGCATTCGACCACTGAGCCACATCCCCAGCCTTGTTTTGTATTTTATGTTGCTGAGGCTGGCTTTGAACTCGCGATTCTCCTGTCTCAGCCTCCCTAAGTGCTGGGATTACAGGCTTGCGCCACCACGCCCGGCTGGCAGGCCCAGTCTTATCAGGGGTTTTTCTGTTCCTGGCACTTGAGCACCATCTTCAGTGGATTCCTGATTTAGCTGCCTGTACCCACTGCCATCTGGCTCATCTGGCTCGAGGTTTTGAGGTGCCCTTGCCTGAAATTCAGGGTAGGCCTTTCTGGATCCAGCCTGCTCCTTCCTTTCCTGGCTTTCTCATCATGTGTCTGGAGCTGGGATCCTCAAAGGCCCTGCAGCTAACCTTTAGGGCTCTGCCTGGGGTCTGTCTGGAGAGGTGTTCTTCCACACCTGGCCTAAATCTTCCCTCCTCCAAAGACTTCCTGACTGACATCCTTGGCTGTAAATGCCAAGTGTGTACCCCCGGCTGTTTTAGCTCTGGGTTTTCTGCTCCTGGGAGTGCTTCTACGTCTTGGTTGGTGGTTGGTGTGAGCAGCAGTGTGCAGTTGGCAGGAGTCAGCAGTGGCGCACAGAACCCAGATCAGACCCCACAGCAGGGACCCTTCTGAACATACTGGCTTATGGTGCTCACAATCCAGAGCACTTCTTTTTTTTTTTTTTTAAATATTTATTTTTTAGTTGTAGGCAGACAGAATATCTTTATTTTATTTTTATGTGGTGCTGAGGATCGAACCCAGTGCCTCACGTATACGAGACAAGCGCTCTACCACTGAGCTACAATCCCAGCCCCAATCCAGAGAACTTCTACACTCACTCTTTTTTTTTTTTTGGTACCAAGGATTGAACTTGGAGGCACTCACCAGTGAGCCACATCCCCAGCCCTATCTTGTGCTATTTAGAGACAGGGTCTGAGTTGCTTAGTGCCTTGGCCTTGCCATTGCTGAGGCTGGCTTTGAACTCACGATTCTCTTTTTTTTTTTTTGGTACCGGGGATTAAACTCAGGGGTACTTGACCACTGAGCCACATCCCCAGCCCTGTTTTGTGTTTTATGTAGAGACAGGGTCTCACTGAGTTGCTTAGCGCCTCGCCATTGCTGAGGCTGGCTTTGAACTCGCAATTCTCCTGTCTCAGCCTAAGTGCTGGGATTACAGGCGTGCGCCACTGCGCCCGGCTCACACTCACTCTTATTTGGTGTGAACCTTTTATTTACTTACTTATTTTTTGGTACTGGAGATTGAACTTGGTGTGACCCTTTTAGAGCTGCTGAGAGTAAAGTCTAGGACTATACCCTCATGAAGGTGAGGAAACTGTTTCAGAGTTAAAGGTGGTTGGACAAGGTGTGAGGACTCCAGTGGACTCTGGATTCCATCAAACCTTGGGATTTACTAGCCTCAGGGCTTATAATAAATCTTCTCTAAGCTTCAGTCTTATCTGTAAAACGCAGGCTGAGTAAGTACTCACCTCTCAGGGTGGTTAGGAGGATAAGGAGGGAATGCCCAAGGCCTACCACATGTTAAGTGTTCCATAAATATCTCAAAATGTGAACAAACAGCCTGCATGGTGGCGCACGCCTGTAATCCCAGCACTCAGGGAGGCTGAGACAGGAGAATTGCGAGTCCAAAGCCAGCCTCAGCAACGCGAGGCGCTAAGCAACTCAGTGAGACCCTGTCTCTACGTAAAACACAAAATAGGGCTGGGGATGTGGCTCAGTGGTGGAGTACCCCTAGTTCAATCCCCTGTACCAAAGAAAAAAAGTCAACAAACAGTTCTAGATATTTTCTCCAAAGCAGGAGCGTTGAGGGATGCGGAAGTGTCGCTGCCAGGTTCTTATTATCCAGGGCCCCTGAAGGACGCCTCCCTATTCTTAGTACATACAACCACTGTTTCTTTTCTTTTCTTTTTTGGTACTGGAGATTGAACTCAGGGGCACTCGACCACTGAGCCACGTTCCCAGCCCTATTTTGTGTTTTATGTAGAGACAGGGCCTCACTGAGCTGCTTAGCAGTTTCTTATATGTAGTTCCAAGCACAGTGGAAAATAATTTATTTAATGGGCTTAAAGGCCTCATCCCTATTGGCACTCAGCAAGGATGTGCGGGATTAGTGAGACGTTGACTCGATTTCCCACAAAAGCCCCGAGCTTCCCTCCATTTACACAGGAGGAGACTAATTAATGTAAGGGTTTGGCCGCACTGGGGACGCAGAGGAGCTGAGATTCACGTCGCCCCAACCCGCTGACCCTTTCTGCAGGCGCTGGGGGTACGGAGACCCGGAGTCGCCACAGCTCGTACCCCGCGGATGCCGATTTGGACGAAGGGATGGAGGAGGAGCCCAGCCCCTTCCGCGGCCGCTCACGCTCGGCGCCCCCCAATCTCTGGGCTGCACAGCGCTACGGCCGCGAGCTCCGGAGGATGAGCGATGAATTCGAGGGCTCCTTCAAGGTGAGCGCCGGACCCGCTGAGTGCGGAGCCCTGTAGTCACAGGCCGCCGCTTACTCGCCCCTTCCTTCCGTGTCCCGTGGCATGCCGGGACCTGTAGTCCCAGGCCGCCACCTATCCGCGCGTTCCTTCCGTGTCCCGTGGCATGCCGGGACCTGTAGTCCCAGGCTGCCTCCTACCCGTCTGTTCCTTCCATATCCCGGGGCATGCCGGGACCTGTAGTCCCTGGCCTGCCTCTCACGGCCCGCTGACCAAGCCTTCTGAGTTCCAGGGTATCCCAGGATATGTAGTATAAATCGGCTCCCGGCGAAAGTTCCTGGGTTCTTCAAGTCATTAGACCGCTAGTACCTGTCTTCTTGGATGGCCTCTTTCGGTTATCGAGGTTCTTCAGCCTCACATCTTCAATATTGTGTGTGTGTGTGGGGGGGGGTACTGGAAATTGAACCCAGGGTCCCTTAACCACCGAGCCACACCCCCACCCCTTTTTGAGCCGGTCTTACTAAATGGCTGAGGATGGTCTCGAACTTGCCCTCTCCTGCTTCAGCCTCCCCAGTCACTGGGAGAATTGACTCGCGCACGGCGATTCTTGAATTGAGGTCCCATCTTTTAGGTGCTTGATCTTTGGCTCTTCCGTTCAGCTCCCTAGGCGTGTTCCCAGCCCTCAGCACTGGCTGTAATCAGTCCCCATTCTTGAGGGCCTAAGCGTCCTCTGTGGTTCCCTGACCATTCGGTACAGGGCATGCTGGAGGCCGAGGTCTTTCACATCTCCTTGGGATCTCATCTATACTGGGTTCCGGAAATGGAGGTACTTGACTCGACCCGCCAGAGTAAGCTAATTAATTTAATCCTTTTTCTCCTCCCACCCCAAGGGACTTCCTCGCCCGAGGAGCGCGGGCACAGCGTCGCAGATGCGGCAAAGCTCCAGCTGGACGCGCATCATCCAGTCCTGGTGGGATCGGAACTTGGGGAGAGGAGGCTCCGCCCCCTCCCAGTGATCTTGGGCCCCACTTCCGAACTCCACCTGTTCCTGTCGCCGTTGGTGACCATCTCAGGTGTGGGCGGAAGTCTCCGCAGGCCTACGCAGAGAGGACCGTTCTATCCCCTTGGCTGGGAGGCCGTGCGTCTGAGCGCTGAGTAGGTCCGTCGGAAGTTTTGAAGGCTTTCCGCCCACAGCTGCCGGAAGCTGCCCCGCCCTCCTGCGTTGGGCTGCCCCCGGCCAAGTTGCAAGCCAGGACTTAACCCTGACTTCGCCAGGGCCCTTCCCGCCGGGTGAAGCTGTGGGCCCAAGCTCGTGACAAACGTGCTAATAAAGCCCACAGCTGTGCCGCCGCGTCGCCTGTCACTTGGGATTATTGCACGGACCAGGATGGTCCTATCACTGACATTGTCAAAAAAAATGCCCCCGTTTTACACCTGCAGGAAATAGGCTCTTGTTTGGGTAACATCAGGGACAAATACCGGGAAGGGGTAGAGGCACTAAGTGGAGCCAGGGCTGTTCGACCTCGGGGTGGTGTGGGACGACTGGGCCCCAAAGACTGCCAGAGGCTTATCTCTAGTATGGTAATTGGGAGCCACAGCCCGGACAGCCGCTGGAATTCCGCGCTCTGTAAACCATGTCGCTGCTCCCCAGAGAAGGGTCATTTGTTCCTATTTGGGTCAGTACTTTTGAGCCGCTACTGTGTGGCCGGCCTGAGGCCAGCGCTGCTCGGGGACCTGGCAGAGAGCTCAGGGCGGGGGCGGCGCAATCACTAGGGAACCAAGAAGCTTCGCAGGGGGACCTGGAGCAGGGCTCAAGCTCTGTTCCAAAAGATTTATTGGCGCCGCTCTAGCCCAGGCCAGTGCTTTGTGCTGGGTATACAGAACTCCACCACAGCCTGGCTCCTGGAGGCTTCCAGAACCAGAGAGGGGTTAGCTTCCTCCTGCAGGGCAGGGAGGTCTGCAGGGAGCAGGTGGGCTGGCGTCAGAACTGTCATTGAGGTCAGAGGATGAGGGGACCCAGGAAAGGATAGGGCACCAGCAGAGGCCAGGCTTCTGAGGGGCTCAAATGGCACACCAAGGAGTTTTGAGGATTCAGATGGAGTGTTCGGGTCAGTGAAGGAGGGCCAGCCAGGACCACAGGAGCAGGCTGCCTGCTGCAGGGCCAGGATGGGAATGCAGGAGAGCCGGCACACTGGGGAATAGGCCCACACTGGGGAACAGGACTGGGTCTGACAGCAGGAGGAGGGGCACTTAGGCAATGGCATCCATCCTGAGGAAGGCCCAGGGCAGAGGTCCCAGCCCTGGGAAGGCCCCAGGCTGCCTGGTTCCTCTGCCTTCCCCACCCCATCTGTTTGCAGGAGGCTGCAGCAAAAACAAAGCAAAGCAAACACTCAATTGGCAGGAGATAAGCCCAGATAAGAGACTGCCTTCCTCTGGAGGAGGGAGCAGCCAGCCCGGGGAGCGCCAGGAAGCTGGGAGAGGCCTTGAAGAGGTGCCAGGCCGGGCCCTCACACCCTCACACCCTCGCTGTGGGGTCTCTGCTGCTCCTCGCTGGTCATGGAGCAGGTCCTCCAGGCTAGCCGAAGACCGTCTGCCACAGAGGGTCTGCACCCTCCCTGCCTCCAGGTCAGGACATCTCCACTTAGTTGTGGCCTCTCACTTAGTGGTGGCTTCCGCTCAGGGCCTCAGTTTCTTCATCTGTAAAACAGGCAGAACATCTCCCTCACAGGGATGAGAGGGTCACATGGTGTCCCAGTGCCTGCAATGTCTGGGGCCGTCAGCTTCCCATCTCCAGAGGTCAGAGGCAGGCCTCCTACCGGCTAATCTGTGAAAGCCCAGTTCCACTCAGCTAGTCCATCCCTAGTCAGCTACCTGCGAGGGGCCAGGAGCAGCTCAGTGGATGGTGATGGGTGCTGGGGTCATACCAGGCAATGGGCAGGGGCAGGGAAGGAGGGCCAGGAGGGAGGAAAGCAAGGGCGGGGGAGCCGGGACACCAGCCCGGGGGTCACAAGGCACAGAGGCAGGAAGGTCTGGGGGAAACCAGAGCCTTCTGTGGCAGCAAGGAAGGTCACTGCACAGCGGCCAAGTTCAAGCCCACCAGCTTTTGACAGAGCCTGACCACTACCCAATAGACAACTGTAGATGAGGAAACCTGGGCCCCAAAGGAGGTGGCAGAGCTGGACCTTGGGCCCAGAACCCTCAACCACACTGCACACGGGCTCCCTGAAATCCACTTTTATTCATGTAAAAAAAAAAAAAATTCCCCAAAGAATAGAGAAAGAAGGTGACCCTGCTTCCCAGAGCTCCGGTCTCTGCCCAGTGCTCCCTGGGAAGTGAGGGGAAGATGCCCATCTGGGTCTGGGCATCATGGGGGGCAAGGCCCAGCCCTGGCCCTTCCCTAAGACTGAGGCTAGGAAGGAGGGGCTGGGGATGAATGGAGCCCCAGGAAGATGAAAGGCGCGAGTTAGTGTGGCACTCGCCCTGGGTTTAAAAAAATAGAATTTCTAAAGATAAAAAGTTAAAAAACCCCAAAAGCATTAGTGTCTTCACCTCCTGCCCTCTGCCCAGTGCCCACCCTGGCCCTGTGGCCACCTCTTGCACGGCCAGGTCAGAGCTGCGTGTTCTCCTCCTGGCTCTCCGAGTCAGCACCAGACAGGTGCCCGCTGCTCCCGGGTGCATGGCCATTGCTGGCACAGGCCACCAGGGACCTGTCCCTTAGCCCCTCTGGTGTCTCGCCCAGCAGGCTCCTTCGGATCTCCTGAGGCAGCCTCGCCCGCTGCTCCTGACACTCTTGGGTCAGCTGGGCCAGCAGCTAAAAAAAGACAGGTGTCACAGGGAGGCCAGGCCACCAAGCATCTGCCCATCAGCCGCCTCCGGGGCCTTACCTTGGGCTCCTCTTCTGCCAGCTGCTGCAGGATCTGCTGCTGTCCGGCCACTAGGCGGTCATGTCGCTGCTTCTGGGCCTCCTCCAGCTGTGAGGGTGGGCATGGGCTCAGCTGAGGGACCCTGAGGGAGGTCAGGGCCCTGGGGTTCAGGCTGGGCATGACCGGGGAAGGACTCCAAAGCCACTGGGCACTGCTGCAGACAGTTGTCCTTGGATATGAAGCAGGCACCAGGGGGCTGTTGGGCCCATGGAGGAAGAGTCTGTCAGCCCTTTGAGAGCAGTATGCCACCAGGCCAGGCACCAAGGAGATGGATTTCTTCTTCTTTTTTTTTTTTTTGGTACCGGGGGTTGAACTCAGGGCATTCGACCACTGAGCCATATCCCCAGCCCTATTTTGTGTTTTATTTGGAGCCAGGGTCTCACTGAGTTGCTCAGCGCCTCACTTTTTGCTGACGCTGGCTTTGAACTCAGCCTATCTCAGCCTCCCGAGCCCCTGGGATTATAGGCATGCGCCACCACGCCTGGTCCCAGCTCTTTTTTTTTTCATTTTGAGACAGGGTCTTGCTGAGTTGCTTAGGGCCTCTCTATGTTGCTGAGACTGGCTTTGAACTCATGATCCTCCTGCCTCAGCCTCCCGAGCTGCTGGGATTACAGGCACGCGCCACGGCACCTGGCTAGGAGGGACTTCTCGTGAATGGAGATGGGGCAGGGCTGCAGACAGCCACCAGCCTCACTCACCCGACGGATGGAGTTGACAGACTCGGTGATGTGCCGACGGTTAATCTCTGTCAGTTCCCTGCAAGGCAGTGAGGCGGGTGGACTTAGGGTCTGGCACAGTCTTGCCTGCCCGGGCACCCGGGACCCCTGGTCCCCGTCTCTCACACTTCCTTCTTGTGCTTCTCTCTCGTCTTGGCCTCAGAGATGCTGTTGTGGCGCTTCCTGTCCAGGATCTTCTGGAGCTCCTTCTTCTCCCTGGAGAAGCCGGCAGGGGAAGGGAGGGGTCAGTGGCAGGGTCGGGGTCCTGTCCTC